>NETT01000212.1:2650-12923 GCA_003449175.1 Ceratocystis smalleyi
GTTCCTCCCTTTTCTCTCCCTTTCTGGCCTCTTCTTCTTCCCCCCCCCTCTCGCTTCTTTTTCTTCCTCTAATCTTAAAGCCCGCTGCTTTAGGCGTCCGACATAGAACATGATGCTGGGGGGCCAAGTAGTGTACATGATCTTAGCCCTCCGCCCTATATCTGCTCCGTCTAGCTCTTAAAAGAATACACCAACACCCCCTCCACTACCCCTGTCTCCTCCAGCAGAAGATGAGACTCTGCTCGCGAGCGCCCCCGCCCTTGGGCGTGCGTGTCATACCGCCTTTTCCTCTCCTCTGTTCCCACTGCCTTCTGCTAAGCCGCTGTCCGCTGCGAGCAAAACTACGCGAATTCAAATTTTCACCACCGGGCCTGCTGGTGCTAATGCAAGTCTTCTTTACTAAGCCTTGATCCACCTCCAACAAGGGGTACCTCATCCTTGGCCGCCCCAAGCAATGCCTACAAGGGGTCTTTTCTCTTTTTCTTTTCTCTTCATTCTTGCCAATGCCAATTTATCGTAAGCTTCATTTTTCTTTGTCAGTCGGATGATCTATGCCCCCGTCAGACACTCGTATATCTGATATCGCATTGGCTCTCGCCCTGGGTCCTCGTCCAACACCCTCTTCGTCCCCACCCAAAGCGTGCTTTGCTTATGTCTCAGATTGCGACCTCAAAAAAGTCCTTCGTGGCGTGATTCTAGTAAGGTCCACTGAAATCATCGCTACTCACCGAGAATTTGGTCGCAGGTGCACGTTCATTAACAGGTGTACATCCAGATACAAGGGGATACCCAAGTTGGGCATACGTAGCTACATTGGTTCCCGTCACGTGATCCTGCAGATCATCCACTCGGCCGTGCCGCTCTGTCGGATCCACAGCTTTGTAATGCACCACTTGTCACTTTCTGTCCTGCACTCTACGCATCAGCAGAATTGGCCCAGGCGTATGCCACATATCGATAGGACTCGCACTACGAACATCGCCAACTTGACAGGTAACCAACTTTCAGGCCATGCGCCCGCCCGCCATCGAATAGCAAAGCTTGTCCAGGCTGGCGCCAGGGGGCTGCTACGCTGGTGTCCTAGATAACAACGATCGCTTTCCGATGGTGCTGCGGCAGACAAAGGGAAGCGCCCTCTGGGAGTTGCACTTGGCAGTGGCTACACACAGCTAACTAGACCCCCAGCCATATCTATGCCGAGACGTCCAGGCTCGGAGAGATCCACAGACGGACGATGCGACATCGCCTGTTTACCCAAACGCCTAGTGCTACTCTAGACTACTCAGATATAATATACACTTACTCTGCATTCCATCGCATGCGAACCGGGCTCGAAGGCACACCAGTGTCCCAAGACAACAACCAATAAAGATGTTTCCCCTACGTAAGCGAAGTGGCCTTCTGTTCCCTTGTGAATGCGCGCAGCGCTCTTTGGTCCAATAGTTGCCGTCTATTATCTCGACCGGCCTGGCTCAGTCGGGTAAGATGAGGCTGACATCGGCGTTGTGTCTCATTCCGGCCCCACCCCGCCCGGAGCCCGCTCCCTCTTGTTTGCGTAGCACCCGATACGGCCGACAGCACGATACTAACGGCTATCAATACCGCAGTCCAAAAGTCACATGTCTACCTGCAACCAAGGGGTCTCCTACACGGTATGCATGGGCTGAACTGTCCCAGCCGCCCCTACCCACTTGAAGACGACATATGGGCAAGGGCAAAGCCACTGCTCATGAACCGCCGGCCTTGCCTTAATGCAACTCTACGATATCCATCCATATCCTACACAGCAGCCCCATCCCATGCGCCCATCTGCTGATCCGTGTTTCGTAACGGGCCCGCCGCGTACCGACACCAAGCAACCCACATAGCAACGGCTGTAGAGCTAGTTGTCCTGGGATATCATACCAAGTCACTGTGATATCAACGCCACCTTTGACCATTCGTCTGGTATTAACTTTCTCTCCTCCCCCTCCTTCAATATCACAATGCCTTATGCAAATCAATATCTTGTTCGCAGCCAGATTTCATGTGCCCCAGCTGCATCAACATCAGTGTAACACAATAACCCACGGCCACCTGAACATCCACCATGCATATTGGACAAAACCATCCCAAAGCAGCCTCCATCCAGCCAGTTTCAATGGGTAGCCAGCTTAGTGTCACCGGAGCCCTCATTGCGGACTCCGGGAAATAAACCCAATATGGCATCCCATACAGTGCCACATATGCACGCCTCCCATTTCAGGCAGGGCTATTTGCGGCTCCTACTACCACATCACCACTCCCTCCCATGTAAACCAATGTGCAGGTGTTTACTCGGCTCGGAGAATCCGGTCCCCAACAACGTCTCAGGCCACTCAATCTGTATTAGCCAGTAAGTCCTTCAAGACATTCGGGGTTATGGCTTATTATACAACATGGCTGGTTTAGCAACCATTGGCTACAGCCAAGGTAGAAAAAGATGGGCATCAGCTTTACAGCCCACCATTGGCGGCAGGATTCGGGCATGCTGACATGCACTACGCTGTGTGGTTGGGGGCTCTGGAGACTCTGGTAGGCCAGCTGTCCCGGCAGTTGGAGCTGCTCAAAGGAACCGCAAACGGCATCATCTTTGAGGAACCGAACCCCGACGTCGCATCAACAACTTACGTAAAACACATACTTCAATGCACCACGATGCAAAAGTCCGCACCCACAGTGAGCTCGATTCATGCAAATGAGGTTGCAATGGGCAGGAGCAATCCACACCTGGCCTCGAACCTCACGGCACTTTATGGCCTTGAGCCAAGGCCCTTTGGCTGGGAAATTATCGAGTGGCGCAACTAGTCAAGGTGTAGCAGCAGAAAGAAGGTTTGGCTAGGGAAAAGCGCTGGAAAAGCCTGTCTGCCTAGACACTGGCACAACGAAGCTCACCTTCTCTGTCTCTGTCTCTGTCTCTGTCTCTGTCTCTGTCTCTGTCTCTGTGCGTGTCTCTGTCCATCTCTCTTTCTCTTTCTCCTGCTCTCTTCTCTGCCTACCATTATCTTTCTCTCTCTCGACCTCTCTCGACCTTGGTTGTAAAACTAGAACCAACTTCGTTTTGTCTCGACTCAGCGTGTGCCGAAACAGTAGACATGGTTTGTTAAGTATTCAGTACATATCTATATACATGGCAAAGTAGGTATCCAACCTCCCTCCGAGTCAGGCTACACAAACAAGTTAGTTGACCGCCTTGGTTTAATCATGCAGAGCCCATAAGACCCCCAGAGACATGATCTTACTTGGGACCCTCCTGTGTTAATTTCCTTTTCTTGTTCCTAGAAATGTCTCGTGGGTATGGAATGGTGGGTGACAGGCTCGGTCGCGCCATACGTAGCAGCAGCTACTCAATGGTACACACATGAACCTGAATCAAAAGGTCTAGCCTGTATATTGCAGGCGTTCTGTGAGGGGCGCAATTCGGGGCTTCGCCATGTGTCACCCTGTGTTTTCCTTTGTTTTGAACAGCGCTCTAGACCCTATCCAGGAGGCTTGATTCCAATGTTACACCCATGGCTAGGAAAGCGCCCAAGCAGCTCTAGATGTCGACACTACCGTTGAGGATACGGAAGCAGGCTTGCATGGAGGCCGTGGGCTGTTCTAGACGTCGGACTAGGCGTGTAGCCACAGTGATGTCAAGAGCCAGGATAGGAAAGATAGTCGGCGCGTATATCAGACACAGCTTCGATGGTATTTCTTTTGGTTTTTACTTTTATTATTATGTTGTTTTGGGTTTTCTACGGCAACCTCTCTACGCGTAGGCCTGCCGCATAGGCTAGATCATACGGAAGAAATGCGCATCTTCAAACATAGCACCGGTATCCGCGGTGCGCGCACTCGCCGGTCAATATAAACACTACATTCACTCACTCTCTAGTAGCAGCAGCGGCAGCAACTCCAGGACCCAAACTGGCCCGGCCGATATGCCCACAGTGCCCTCGTGGGACTTTTCATATTGTGTTCCTGCATATTTTCCGCTCGCAGGCCCTCATAATATGCATAATAAGAGTGTGGTCAGATCTCGGGTTGCACACGCCATTCTTGGCTTTGGGGGCCGCGGACCATAACAGTAAATTCCTTCCCCTCCTCTCGGGCCATGTTCACCGAGCCATGGCACCTAACGGCAGCAAAGACCAATCAATTCGCCGAGGCCGTGTAGATGAAATAACTGGTCTGTTCATAGGGACCAGGAGAAATTTGATCTTCCAAGTATTGGGTCTCCAGAGCAATCAAGGGCGGGCGCTCGCTCGCTGGCAGTCGGAATATTGGTCATAGACTCTTTTGCATATGGCCGTTATTGACACGACGGTTCTAAGGGCGCTTCTGTTGAAAACGCCCTACTATTGATGCCCACAGGGAGGGAGGAGGAAGGCCTTCCAATCTAATGCAGGACCGCCTTTCCAATGAGGGGGTTCTTACTTTCACTCACCTTTACATGGATGAGAGAGAGGTTCAGCTATTATGGATCAAGCCATTGTTTCTGCTTCATGAGACACATGTATATGGTTGTATGCGTGAGGGTTTCTTGAAGGGCTGCTCTAGACAAGCCTGTGCAGATTCTACAAACCTGCAGCGTGGTTGAGAGCGCGCGAGACAAGAGAAGGGAGAGCAGGATGGGGCTCAGCGAGCCAATCGAGCCAACTTTTTCTTTTTTGTTTCTTTTTATTCTACTTTGTTTTTCCTATTTTCTATTTCCTTTTTCTTTTTCTGTTTCCTTTTCTTCTTCTTCTTCTTCTTCTTCTTCTTCTTCTTCTTCTTCTTCTTCTTCTTCTTCTTCTTCTTCATTTATCTTGTCTAGCGGAAAATTAGAGCCAAGCAATGTATGGATGGTAGGTATGGACAGACAGACAGACAGACAAGCGAGCACAAATCAACCTCGCCTAGTTTTTCAAGACTGCGCCAGAGCTTCCGAATCAACGTACTAACAACAGGGAGGAGGAAAACTTGTGGACAGGGGACGAGCTTGCACGGAGGGGAGGAGGGCGTTCAGTTTTGTTTGTTTTGTCTGTTTTGTCTGTTTTCTTGGGTTTTCATTTGTCTCTACTTTGTGCAGTTTTTTTTTTTTTTTTTTTTTTTTTTTTTTCTTTTTTGTTTTTGACGACTACAGGAGGAAGGCGAGTAACAAGCTTGCTTGGGAGCATACGTGCTTCTCTCGCCCGAAACCGGTGGTCAGCCTTGCGGAGGGTTAATTCTGTCCGGTAACCAATCCGGCGTCGTTTGATCCTAGTGATTCCAGTAGACGTAAAATATATTCAAATCAAATCAAATCAAAATCAAAACTTGTGGACCTAAGACGGCTTACGAATTACAATTCGTATGCGTGCCTTTTGAGGCTCGTTGTGGCTGTGGATGGATGTTAGTGATGCTGCTAGCACGCACGGCGGCAGCATTCAAACCCTAGCTCACTGTTGTCCGTTTATAGCCAATAGGCTGGACTGCCCGGAGCCCGATCTATTTCCCGGTCACGAATGCTGCCACAATGTTTGCCTGTGGCTGGGCTTTTGCTGTCGTCACGCATTTGCTAATGCATTTTAGCAGCATCAAAAGCTTTCATGTCGATACAAGGATGCTCATCCTTTGCTTGACTCCGAAACCCTGTATACCATCGTAACCCTATCAAACTATTATGCTAAATACGACAAGGAAGCCCCTTAAACACAGAGCTGACCTGATGTCTGCGTATGTAAATTAGCTGTTGCATAGCAAAGTTTCCCTGTTTTATTGAGGTCAGAGCAAAATAGTACAAGCTGACTCCGAGCTGATGGGTGGCCTGGAAACCCTCGGCCAGTTTAGGCAGCGACTTTCAACCGCATTGTATCCATACGTGAGGCGGTGTTATTCCCAGTACTGTTATGCCAAGGAACAGCGACTGCAACAGCAGAGTTTTCTGCCTGTCGTTGGCTGCATTTCAGCTTGCTTGCTGTATATCTACATTTTTGGCCCAGCACGACACGCACGCCCCATTTGGCTTAGGTGTCTTACCAGGCGTTGTCTAGTTGCTCTCAAGGTACGCTTGCTGCCATCCACAGGAGGCAGAGACAAATTCAACAATGGAAGAAGAGAAAAAAGGCTCAATAAAAGTTCGGGCGTTTAACCCTACCTAGCGCTTCTCCAATGTTCCATCAGCAACTCAGAGACCCCTGCCTGCCCAGAGGAAATACAGAGTTTTCCTCGTCCCCCTGCGTCCTACCGAGTGGGCTACAGCCCAGGAGAGGGTGATTTCCCTTGCCTTGTTCCGTCCTAGGCAACGGAGACGAATGAATGGGTTTTACCAGGTAGTGGCTGAGGAGAGGCGTTATTGGCAGATGGCAAGGGGCGGGCTTTCGGGCTCTTGATGAGTCTTGGATGGGAGTCCTAAGGTCGAGACAGCCCGAAACAGCAGAGGACAAAAGGGGAGAAGAGAAGAGAAGGAAAACAGGTTGAAGTGCTTGGCTGGCGCGCAACAGGCACACACCGTGCCGCATCACATGTAGAACGCAGCAATGCTTCTCAGCACAGCACACAGCGCCAGAGAGCAGAGAGCAGAGAGCATGGAGAATAGATGGGGATCTGGAAAATACCTCGCGAATGTTGGGCTTACTTGGCACACAAAAAAAGCACAGGCCACTGGGATTCTCATGTGTATGTATAGCTAGCTATATGTATCTGGGTATTTGGCACATTGGTAGCGTAGAGCTCCTGTGGGTGGGTGAGTGAGTGAGAGAGAGAGAGAGAGTGTGTGTGGGTGTGCTCAACGAGGATAGCGGCAGGGGGGAGGGCTTTTGGTTGGAGCGAAGAAAAAAATCCTGCTCCAGAAAATAGCCGGTGCTGGCTGTCAAAAATGGAAGACGAAAACAAAAAAGAAAGCCCCCCGTAGGAGCCTGGATAGGAAAAGGCTTCGCCGATCGGGCGCAGCTTGCCAAAACCAGTGGTATCGCCCCAGGATAAAAGAGCTCAAGCAAGCGAGCAGCTCCGTCTCTTCCTTTCTCTTTGACATGCCTGTAGAAAGAGAGAGAAACATTCCAGGTGATGGAAATGAAGCAAAGACAGGAAGGCAGAAGGCCAAAACCGAGGCATGTATTGTCCTGTAGTGTTGTAATATATGTGGGCCCACAGCCGATACAATCTATTTTTATCTCATTATGTGGGGTTGGCCCCAAAAAAAGGACCCTGGTTCCACTGCAACTGCGACAGTAACTACCATTTTCTTTCCTCTGGCTGCCCTTCTTACCTGTGAGCTGGTGTGGGTTAGTATTGTTTTTATTTTATTATTTTTTATTATTATCATTGTTTATTATTTATTTATTATTCCATTCTATTTTCTCTTGTTTTGAAGGAATGATGGTCAGCATCACAAAGGCTAGTTGGTCGATCGATGGGCCAAACTGACAGACAAACAAACTAGGGTTCGTCTCCCGCTTTTCTTCCGGTTTTAAGGTTGGAAGGCATTCTGCTTGAATAAAGTAGCAAGATGCCCCCAATGACACTGCCAACTTGGCAGAAGTTAAAAGGAAGAGAATGCTGGCTTTGAATTTGACTTGGATATATTCGTTGGCCAAGGAATCTCCAAGATCAAACGACGCAGGAACTGGCTGCTGCTCATGGAACTGGCTTTTTGTAACTGCTATGGCGTGTGTAGGTGCTGGCTGGTCGGTGGATGACGACGTGACTGTGCTGCGGCTCTGGGAGGCAAACATGTACAAGGAAGAGACTCCTTTTACCTTGTGCAAAGCAGCACAGCACAGGGATATGTCCTCAGTTGTGCTTGGGATTGAATCAATCGAATCCCGTCTTCCTTGATCAGAAAGTAAAGACGAGCGAGAGCGAGGGGTCTCAAGCGCCAGCTGTGTCTCCCTTGCCTCTGTGTCTCCCTTGCCTCTGTTTTTTTCTTCTTCTTTTCCTCCTCGCTCATATGTCCCTCCTTTAATCTCGAGGCGCTTCCCTACAAACCTTTATCCTCTATTCACGGAGTATTTGTACAATATTGTCATATGGCGTGCTAGCGAGTGATTATTCCATCGGCCATCCATACCACTGATCAGGCTCAGCTCCCCACTGGAAAACAACAGCTGGCGAGTGTACGCCTCCCATCCTGGGCCCCAGCTCCCTTGCAACGTCTTGCTCCGTGTGGAAATGCGCGGGTGATGACAAGGCTTTTGCTGAGTAGTCACTCATTAGGAGTAGGGCGGGTGGGGACTCTATGTTCTGAGGGCTCGTTTCGTAGATGAATTCGAACGCACCAATTCGCACCTGGTGATCTGTAACATACTGTAGTATGGGCTGCAGTCCAGCGGTCCGGTAGCCCTGTAGTTCAGCAGCTCAGGAGCCAGGCTGCTAGCTTTGCTGCTTGCCGCCCTCGCTTTGCCTGGTAGCTTGCACGCTTGTCCTATGTGAAAATCTGGCTATACGAGCTGCTGTACTACCCAGTGCTATGTGTACGTATGGCTTGCCCGGGCCTTCCTCTGTTCAATCGGGCTCTTTTTTGTTTTGTTTTATTACATTCTGTATTCTGTATTCTGTATTCTCTATTTCCTCTTTATTCTTTTATTTCTTTCCTTTCATCTCCTGCTTCCTTGCCTTCTAAGACGGGCTTGGCATCCGCGGGCCAGACACAGGCTTCCACAGATTTCCATCTCTTTTGCTTCATCGTGTCCTCCTGCAGCCTCGTCTGTTGAGCTCAGCTAGCTTGAGCCACCACATTTGTGCGCGTACAGCTTGGTGCCGTACAGATATTGTACGAGGTTTTTGTGGCACGGTCTAGGTCTTGGTCTTAGACCACATTAGTGTGTTTAAGGAGAAGACTCACACAATCTGTGCTATTTTATGCAGAAAAACCAACAAATAGCTAGGCATTTATGATTTCGTGTTGCGTGTGCTGAGAGCCCTACGTTGCTTGGGAGCCAGCTGATGGAGGCCAATTTCCAATTCTTGTATGGCTTTTGCTGCCGATACGGGTTTGGACGCTTTGCGTACGTGGACCGCCGCCCTCTGCTGGCCCCGGGCAGCTATGGATAGATTTGGCGCTGATGTCCTGCCTTTCTGCTCTGCTCTGTGCTGCGTGCATGGCCACTGAAGCGAAATGAGCGTGGCCTGCAACGCCTTACTGCTCCCCATTGAAGCTACTGCCAGCTGTATGGCTTTGGTTGCTTCTTTTGTGCTGGTTCTCCCGTAGACGTAAGATATATTCAAATCAAATTTGTGCTGGTTTTGTGGGCAATTCTAGCAAGCCACGGGCGGACTACACGCTGTGAGGTGCAATCTACGGTGTGCTTTGTTATGTTGCCACGACTCACCTCCTAACAGCGAACAGGCGGCGTTGTGTCTCTCCCCCCTGGCGGATTTGTTGCATGCATGTTTCGTTTGTTTGTTGGTTGTTTTTTGTCTCGATTAAAGAAGAGCAGGAAAAAGAAGAAGAAAAAGAAAAGGAAAAACAGAAAAACGAAAAAAGAAAAAGCAAAAAATAACCCAAAAAACCCAGCAAGAAAAAAGAAGATTAATCCCAATTAAGCTGCTGGTTATACTGACTGCACTTGACAACTGCGCCACTACGAGAAGCAACCTTCCGCATGCTGCATGCAACTGATCTCTATAATCACATCAACATCAACATGCACTTCAACAATCACGGCACACAAACATGTACATATACACACGCATACGCACATATACGGGTATGTCGTACGCACCCATATATACGCACATCAAATATACACTACGCATGTGGACAGAAATGTATATCCTTCTACGCGTCGGCACATCTCACCATCTACTTCACACAGATGGGCAGCGTACATGGACAGATATAGACATGTAGACACGCATAGACACGCATAGACATACATAGACACACACCCCTCTTCCCGCTATGCGCAGTGTAGCCCGGACTGCCTGTTACTGCTACTGCCGCTTCTCCTGCTGCCGCTTCTCCTGCTGCCGCTTCTCCTGCTACCACTGCTCCTCCTGCTCCCACATCCCTTGACTGTTGCTGCCATTGATCCTCCTCCCATGGCCGCACCAGCTAGAGCCATGCGCTGCCGCTAATTTCTCCCTGCTGGACCTCGCTCTTCACTCTTTTATTGTTCAGGGCGATCCTGATCGGTGTGAGTCGAGTTGCGCAAACGCCTGACGCCAGCCTTCTAGGTCTCTCTTTAAGCTGCCCCTTCATTCAACATAAAAGCTGTGGCCAACAACTATTTGCACACTGTACCCCGTGTTGTGCTCCTTGCTTGGACAATAAACCAGTGCTCCCTCCACCATCCACCCTCACCCTCACCCC
>NETT01000212.1:18001-37848 GCA_003449175.1 Ceratocystis smalleyi
GGGGGTATCATTTATCCAGCATGGGTGGTGGTGCATCCTCGGCTTCTGGCCTCCCTCGCCTATTTGTTTCTTTTGTTATTGGTATCCCTTGAACCGGAACTTGGCCTATTTTCTGCCTATTTTCTGCCTATTTCCTTTCTATATTTCCTTTCTTCTTGCACAAATACATGCTTGTGGCACAGTTCACAGTCCATCATGGTCATGATGAGAAGACGTGGTCCAACAAGCTTCGGATTAACCTTTTTTGTTCAGTTCTTTTTCTTTTCTTTTCTTTTTTTCCCCCCCGTCTGCTACGTTTTCCTATACACAAGTGCTGCTGCAAGCAAACTACACCGTATCCTTCTCTTCTCGTCCTTGTGTCTTTTTTCTTTTTCTTCTTTTTCTATTTTGTTCTTTATACAGCATTTGCTCTTCTTCTCTATCTCTGCTTGAGTTCTCCTTGCTATTTATCCGCATTTCACTGCGGTGGTCAAAATAATATCTGCTATTTTATCCTGTGACTTTCGTTTGTCTCGCGCCTTTGTATTGCTGCTAAATCTTGTTTTGCATGTCTTGTTGTTCAGTTCAATGTGCTTGAGCTGGCTGAATAAATACATGGTATTTGATACATCTTTTTTATTGCTCGCCTGGTTGATCGTATGACGTCAGTGTTATATTTATAGCTATGGCCACCGAAAACTGGTAGAGGCCGAGCTACATGAAGATACATGTCGCAACTCTGTGGCATTTGTTTTTATTTTGGAGGGAGGGGATCCGGCGGATTTCCAGCGAAACCAGGAGCCATTGGAATATATATAAAAGACAGACCACGAGGCGGCAATATAATGGAAGTAACACACACAGAAAACACAAGGTAAATGAGAGATAGAAAGCAACAAACATAATAAAAAAAACTCCAACGCTTGAGAAAATGTTCCAGGGTATGATGATGAGCGAATTCGATATAGAAAGCCAAAAAAAAAAGACATGTCCACCTAGGGGGAGAAGGGAAAGAGAAAGAAAAGGAAAAAGAAGGACGACGGTCGGCCGGTATAGCAGAGCGCCCTTGTACTCTGCGTGGGTGCTGTCGAGTGCAGGCGGCGGAATGGAGCTTATAGCGAGAAGCTGGCAATGGTGATGATGCGAGCCGTGACAGATAAACGAACAAAAAAGTGAAAGAACAAAAAAAGAAAAGAGAACCCCCCCAAAAAAAATCGTTAATAGCTAAAGTCAATGTGCGCCATGACTGGCGGCTTGGGCGCCTGCGAAGAGAAGGACATAGAGTTCGTGTCAGTCGTTGAGGGTTGTGACATGGAATGTGTTGAGCCGGCCGTGTCTGGTAGTGGCGGCTGCATTTCCACGTCATGTGACGTTGTAGTAGCTGTGCTATTGTGGTTGTTGTTTGATATTGAATTTCCATTGCCCCCCCCGGGCCCGCCATATGGAGGAGGATGGGAATCGTCGCCGGCGGGTGGCTGCGGGGGAACGTTGCCATGTGACCAGCCCTCGTCGATAATGCGTTGGAAGCTCCAGGTAGGCTCAAAGTCCATGCTGTTCCAGGCGAAATCAATGCGTTCGTACATCTCGTCAATCTGTTCGAGGCTGATTTTGCTCGTCTCATAGACCATGCACCACACAAAGACAATGGCAACAATGCAGAAGGCACCCCACAGGAAGAACACCTTGGGCCCGATCTGAGCCGAGTCCGTGCCCTCACCAACCATGAAGGGAATGCAGTACGCAATGATAAAGTTGAGCAGCCAATTAGACGCAGTTGAAAGGGACATAGCCTTGGCGCGGACTTTGAGCGGGTAGATCTCCGACGTAACAACCCACGTTACAGGGCCCCACGAGGCAGCAAAGAAGAAGATGTAGAGCGAGCAAAAGACAATGAGGATCGTCTGGGCGGCTGACTTGAGGTTATCGCCGGCAGCAGTTGTGAAAGAGGCAATGAGAAGCTGACAGGCAGCCATGCCAAAGGCGCCCACGATAAGCAGCTTACGGCGACCCCATGCTTCGATGACGAAGAGCCCTGGGATAGTCGACACGGTATTGACAATGTTGATGATGAGCGACTTGAGGTACGGGTTTGTAATCCCAGCTCCGTCGAAGAAGGAAATGCTGTAGTACATGATGAAGTTGACGCCAGTAAGCTGCTGTATCGCCTGCAGGAAGCAGCCGGTCAATGTGCGGCGGCCTAGATGCGGAGAGCCGCGAAAGAGCTCAAGATACGAGTCGTCGCCTAGCGTAAGCTCGTACTCGTGGTTTGCGATGATCTCTTGAAGCTCGTCAATGATGGTGGGATGTGTGGCGTCAAGCCGGCGTAAACGGCTGAGGGATATTAGGGCTGTTGAGATATCACCACGTTTGATGAGATAGCGTGGCGTTTCTGGTAGCACGCTAAGGCCGGCTGATAATATCGCGGCCCATAGTAGCTGCAGGCCAAACGGGATACGGTAGGCGGCAGGGCCGTCCATAGACTCGGTGAGAATGTTGACTATAGAGGCAATCAAGAGACCGATGGTAATGGCGAGTTGATAGGTGAACACAAGCGTGCCGCGGATCCACTTGGGTGCCATTTCAGATTGGTACAAGGGAACAAGCAGTGATATGGCGCCGACTCCCACGCCAGCAATAAACCTAGATGAAAAGCGCTTGTGTCAGACATTGCCATCGGGCTCGGGGCTCGTAAAGGCCGAGGACTTGACTTACCTTCCTGCTAGTAGGAGCGGAATAGCGGATGCACAGACTTGCATGATGCCGCCTATACAAAAGACGCCGGCTCCAATGAGCATCGACAAGCGGCGACCCCACTGGTCAGCCATGGGGGCACCGAGAAGAGCGCCGACAAATGTTCCGGCGCTTAGAATAGCTACTAGTAGTGACGATTGATGGGTTGTGAGATCGGGGTTTCCGTTTTCGTCGGTGGAGCCGGTAGAGAAGCGTTTTAGAAAAGCTGACATGACCATGACACCGTTGATAGTTCTAGATGACGGGAGGGGATTGTTAGGAGGGAATGACGGCGGACGCAGAAGTGCAAGCAGACGGAAAGACGGAGACTCACCCGGTATCATAGCCAAACAGAATGCCGCCAGAAGCGACAAATAGCCCGATGACTATAGCCGGCATAGAAGACCCGGCTACATTGTCGGGCTTCTGCCAGCCCATGGCGATAGCCATGATGACGAAATGACTTGGCCGTCAGCGCACAGCCAGTTGTTGCGGTTATGGCTCTTGAATGGACGAAGGACAAAGAAGCAAAGAAAAGAAGACGGAGAAGAAGAATGACGGGGGGAACACAGATCTAAGGCAGGATCTGTCGATCTCAAGACGAGTCGAAGTAGGGCGAGAGGCGTGTATACATTGGGCGCTGGGGACTGCGCTGAGAGAGTTTGAGACGGACGAAACGAGGAAGTACGGCGAGTGGAGGGGGACGACGGGGTCAAGAGGCGACGAGGGTATTTGGATGTGTATGAGTGAGGGTGTGAGGGTGTGGAGAGAGAGAGAGAGAGAGAGTGTGTGTGTGTGTGTGTGCGTGTGTGTGTGTGCGTGTGTGTGCGTGTGCGTGTGCGTGTGTGTGTGCGTGTGTTGTGTGAGATAGATAAAGCGGGATGTGGGTTAATATAATCACAATAAGGGTAACAGAGGACCAAGCAGAGGGAAGACAGCTACCGCAGTTGAGAAAGGCTGAGTAATCAGATCAGATACAAAGAACAACCTGTTGCTCTCCTCTACAGTAGCCTTGGCTTCCTTCTACCCAGATATTTTTCTTAAAAAAAGGACTTGAGCACAAAGAACTTCAATAGCCTTTGCTTCGCTTGGCTTCTTGGGGGACTGAGGAGGGGACGCCTGTCTTCAGCGTCGGTATTTCCGTCTAGGCGCTCTTCTTGTCCGAGCATTAGCTCTCGTCTCTAGGCCCTGTCTTTGAGAGGGGAACTAAAATAATAATAATAAGTCATAGGGGCTGAGAGGAGGGGGCAGTACAAAGCATACGCAGTACATGGGTAGGGTTGTGCTAGGGTTATTTACCACTATATCCCTGAAGCTCTAATTTCAGGCAGCAATATGGAGGAGACTTGGAGGAGTTTCTTCGTCTTTCGCTGGATGACTAATGCTATTACGGAGCTCCACAGCAAAGATTATGTAATCGCCGGTGGTTAACATGGACAGCGACCGCATCAAGACTTGGCTGCTCTTGAGCCAGACCAATCAATCCAAGGACATGATTTAGAGCCCATGGAGGCGCTGTGCAGCAGGAGCCCACTACTTTGCCCTTGTAAGTCCTGGCCAGTGTTTCAATCCCGGCTCCCGTCTGTTTCGTGCAACCAAAGGCAAGACCGACCATCTGTCGCCTCCATGGCATACGCAATCTTCCCTATCAACGGAGCTCGTGGTGTAAGAGAAACCGCAACACGATAACTAGGATAGGATAAAGACAGGCCACGCTTGTACACTCGGCCAGCAACGTGCGCTGGCAACTCCAAGCTTTCAAAGAAGTGGCTTCGCTCGCGCGTTGTGAAGCATGCTCTTCCGTACGCCAGCCAACATCGTCTTCCTAGGATTAAACCACCCCGTATTATGATATTACCGGGGAGCTCACCAAGACTGCCAGAGAGGTGGAAGTAAGCAGAAGGGGCATGGAGAAGAAGGATACAGTGGGAATCAGGAAGAAGAACGGGACGGAAAATATGTGGGTTGATGATTTGAAGCATGCTTCGGTGAAACTCGTCCTATCAAGCTGTATCCAGCCCCAAGAACCCTTCCTTATCCATTGCTATACGGCTGTAGAGATGTTTATACCTGCATTTACCCCTATTTGAAATCACCAATCATGTAGTATCCAACAAATATCAACGATGCAAAGAATATACTGCCTCAATTATGCCAATAATGATTTCGCGTTGCCTTCGCTACTTGCTGAAAAGCAATAGCATCGACAACCCGAACAACCAGCCCGCTTTCCTTTTGGGGAAGGCAAGTCATTTTCTTTCCTCTCTCGTCCGGTCTTCTCTTTCTACCCCCTCGCCTCCAGAGTAGCGAAGTGCTATCTAGAGAACAACAAAAACAACCCAACTAAAATCAAAGAAAGGCAAAACAAATCGTGACTTCATCAAATAAAATAGAAAAAACAAGGAAAAAAAGACAAATAAGACAAATAAGAAGGAGAAAATAATAGGAGAGTGTCGAGTGTTGGAATTGTGTCATCATAGGTGGACTTGATCTTGTTGATAGATCCACGCAGATTAGAAGGAAGCAAGACAGCAGGCGAAGGTGGAAAAAAGATGTCGAGTTCTTTTAATAATCTTCATCCTCTTCCTCAATCGGAGCTGGTGTCCGCCTTTCCTGTCGCCGCTTGTGCTGGTGTCGCCGGTTGCTTGCCACATTGCTAGCTGAATCATCTGGCGCAATCATGTCACAATCATCGGCCCAGTCATCATCGCTGTCTTCTCCTTCTGCGCCCTGAGCCCAGGCTGGTCGCTCATAATTAGATGCAAGGCTATTGCCTGATCCCAGAAGCACTTCAGGGCGCTTGCGTGATTTTAGAGACTGAGTTAGTCCAGCTGCCCGCTGTCGAAGGGAGTTCCGCACGGTTTGAGCATGCAAATGCAGTGTCTCAAACGCATTCTCCAAAGCCTCCATGCCATTGAAGATCTCCAACTCAAGCTCGTTGAGGGCTGCGATTTCAGCTTCCTCGTCTACTGATACAGCGTGTTTATTGGTACCGCCAGCTGTGCTATTCGACATAAACGAGGCAGGCGTGGCAGTTGCCGACCGCGAGTATGGACGTTGCGAAGGCGTGACTGACCGAGAACCGCCAATGCTCATTCGGGAGTTGACACCATCGGCACGATCCGGGCTTATTGGAAACTCCCCAGGAGACAAATCACCGTTATCGGCCCCAGACCACAAGAACCCATCAAAGCGGCCCGATGTGAGAATCTCCCACTCAGACGGTTTGATGGCCACAATAGTCGTCAGCAGGTCGTGTATCTCATGGTGCTTGAGGAGATACAGCGCTGTTTCCGCATCACGAGGCGGGGTATTCAAGTTGTAGAGACGTTGCAACGCAGTACCAATGTTAATGATGAATTCTGTACGATTCTTACGCAGAGGCGTGGGGGCTCTAAGAGCTGGCTGCAGCTCCTTGGAGCCTGTAAGCAAAGCATTAAAGTACGGCTTGTCTTCAGAGCTCAGGTTGGTCAGAATTGCGAACGTAAGTGTCTCGTCGTCTACATCTGTGGGTGGAGGTGCCGGTGCATCGGCACACTTGGTCATCCATCGATCCACAGACTGCCGCACCTTTTGCGTCTGCCGCAAGTAATGCTCGCGGAACTCTTCGTTGAGATCAGGATCCAGGTTTATAGGAGATGAAGGCCGCGGGGGCGCAGTAGGGTCAATATGACTTCCCACAGCCTTGATACCCAAAGATCCCATGTCAAAGGGGGGCCACGATGGCAGATCACCCCGACCACTAACTTGTTCCAGCACTTCACCCCAGTTCAACCCGCCATGTGGAGCTTCTGACCGCTCGCACACAACGCAGCAACAGCCTTCGGAAGGCAGTTCACGGGAAAATACATGCTCGAGGCGGTCTAACAATCTGCGCGCCACAGAGCGGTGGCCTGTGGCCACGGCAATTGAGCCGTGCTTAGCAATAACAGTGTTATATTGGTCGAGGAGGTTGAAAAAAGGCGTGAAAAAAGACTCGGCGCCCGTCAATGCAGGAACATTTTTAGCAGTTCGTTTGACACGGTTTTGGGATAGAACCGAAAGGAATTGCTTAGATATGGCATGCGGCAGGCCGCCGTGTTGCATTAAATAATCGACTCGAGGAATTTCTTGGATACTCAGCATGGGTGGCGGTGGAGGGGCAGAAACAGTAAAGCCCGGGGGGGTTGGTGATAAGGGGTGTGAGTGCAGTGACAAAGAACGAGACAGTTGTGTAGTGTCAGGGTTAGGATCAGGGAAAGGGGCAGATACAATAACAGGAGATGAACCTGTGGTCAAGCCAGCACCCCGTACAGTTGGGAACAATGCGATACTTGGGGAGCTGGCGTCTGACAATGCAACTGGTGACCATTGGGATGAATGTGATTTTGTTCTGGGCGTGGGACTCTTCTCACCTTCGACGATTGGACTTCCAACAAAGCCTGAAATTTGATGTTGGGTTGGTGTCTTTGGTGACGAGTCTTGAGCACTTTCAGGTGACGAGGTACGGCGGCTACCATTGTGACGATGGTGACGGTCCTCATACTCAGACTTTTTCTTGCTGCCACTGACACTGCGGCGGCGGCTAACACTATGGGAAGTGCTTAGCTTGCTACTTTTGGAGCCGGAACGAGAAAGGCGGTCAGATTCTTTAACTCGTAACGTGTCACGAGATTTCGATCCTCTGGGAACAGCGGTCGAATGTGACGAAAGCCTAGAAGAGCCAGAGCTTCTGCGTCGGCTCAGCTTAGACTCGGCCCGCGAAAGCTCGGAAACACGAGACTTGGGGCGATCATCAGTAATGGTATCGGCTTCACTACTAGCAATGCGATGACTGCGTGATGGGCGCAGAGACAAAGATGGCTTAGGGGGGGTCACGTCAGTTTCGGGGGGGCTAGGCGGACGACCATCGCCATGTGATTTTGTGGAGGAACGACGGCCGCCTGGGACAGAGTCGGCCGATTTAGAACGGTGGTGACTGCTGCGCTTTTTGCGTGCAGATGAAGATCCCAGATCAGTAGCATCGGGGGTCAACGGATCGCCATTAGCTTTAATAGCCCCTGGGACACCAGTCCCACTGCTCTTACGGGCTTGGGAAGATGACACTTCTTCGCGGCTTCCGGAGGATTCCTTGTTGTGGCTTTTACTGAAGGGGATAGAGCCACGGTCAGAGCCACCACCAAGACTGAGCCCGAGGAATTTGCTAATGTCGGACTTCATCTCACTGATTGCTGATTTTTCCTCCGTCTTGGATCTGTGTTGGTGGTGACTGTGGGCGCGGCGAACGGACGAGCGGCTGGTTTCGCTGTCAGTAGGGCGGAGTTTAGAGGAAGAAGAAAAAATAAAAGAGGATGCGGTAGACTTCGGAGAGCGGCGGTCTTTTTCTCTATCACGATCCTTTTTAGAGTCTCGCTCCCGGTGAGACTTGCTGCGTTCCATATCTGGGCGGGATCGTTTGGATTTTTCCTTTTCCTTGTCCTTATCCCGCGAGGATTCTCGCTTTTCATCTTTAGGTTTCGGTGACGTGGCAGTGATATCAGTATTAGTATCAACAGCGGTAGCAGCACCATCAACTACTTCACTTTTGGATGACATGGCAACGTTTGTTTTGCGGACGGTAAGATCATACGATGCGTAAAAGGTAGCCAGAGGTAAGTAAAGAAAAAAGTAGGTGGGACGTGAAATTGAGCTGCCGAGGTTCTGTATTCAGACAGTGGCCGTGTCGTCTTGAGAACGAAGTCGAGGCGGATCAAGTTCCGTTGGTTGGCTTACAATGGAGAAAAGGATAGAGGAGACAAAAGCAGTGCGGATGCAGGAAATCGGCGTCTTGCTTATTTGGTTTGGTTGTTTTTTCCGACCAAGATGTAGATCGGGTGCGAGAAAGTTAAAGCTGTCGCAGTAGAATGGAAGATAGATGGCTATCCAAGGAGCACTAAGGTATAACTCCAAAGGGTTGCTGTGACTTTGCTAAATATCAAATACAATATGGTAAGCTTGAGGGAGGATGAGTCGTCAAAGGCTGGGCGACAAAGTCAAAGTGAGGCTGATAATAATTTGTGGTATTTTTTTTTTCGCAAAATTCTTGGGACTGGGCAAGTTACCCCGAGAGAGGAGAGGGGACCAGTCAAGCAAAGCAATCAATATATGACGAGCAGTTCGATAGAAAAAAAAAGGGTTAAGCAGCGAACAATGCAAAGAAAGATGAAAGAAGCCGTGAAAGAATTAGGAAGGCGAGATAGGATGAGAAAAACAAATATAATAAAATATGGAAGCCCAAACTAAGGCCAACAAGAAATGACAACTTCAGAGCGAGCTATAGAAAGAAGCTGAGAAGAAAATTATCATAACAGTCAATGTTAAAAGAGGAGAACAAAAGGGAAGGTGAGAAGAAAATGGAGGAAGTGGGAAAAAAAAAAAAGAAGAAAAAGAGAAAAGCTGCCAGCAAACAAACAAAGCATACATGCAGGAGGGGAAGAAGAGGCGCAAGGATCAGGATGGGATCAGAACAGGACCTGGACTTTCGGTGCAGACAATAGGCGGGAATAGAAAGTATTTAGAGCGGGAACGAAAGTCGAGCGCTAGAAAAAAAGACCGAATAGCTATAGTTGAGCAGAGCCAAGGACAAGCAGAAAGCGAATGGCTTAGCAAGCGAGAGAAAACAAGGAATCACACCAACACGAGCACACGTCAAGTCATCAGTCAACCTTGTTAGGTCTATAAAGTCATGTGTGTGCTGGCCAGGACTTCCTAAGGCGCAAAGAACGGATTTGCTGGTCCTGAGATGTATGGCTTTGTCTTGGTCTTGGTCGTCCAAGATGGATAGAAGCGTTTGGCTGATCAAATTAATGTAAGTAGCGTGGACAGGCGATGAGATTATGGGAATAGGAACGCCAGAGATTACAGTGGCATGGTTTGTCTGCAAGCCGCAAGCTGCAGTGTACATCATACAGTGTATACTGCGTGTGTACAAAGCTACAGGTAAAGATGTGTACCATGCGATACACGGTACGGTGCAGACAGGCATACAAGCCAAGGAGGAAAAGAAAGGGCAAGGGCAAGGGAAAAGGGAAAGGGAAAAGGACAGGAAAAGGACAAGGACAAGATAGAACAAGAGGCCTACCTAACTAAAAAGAAGCGGTGATGGAAATTAGAGCCTGATTCAACTTCGCACTAAAGCAAAATAGGCAGACAAGAGCAAGACATATTTTGTTGCTGGGTTTTTACACGTGCCAAGGGGTCCTTTCCTCGCGACTTTAAGGGGAGACAAGCGCATAGGGGCTTCCACGTCGCAGAATTCCAAGGTCTTCTTTCCTCTACGGGCTCATGACATGCCACACAACTACAATTAGGGCTTTTGCTACTTTTTTTTGTGTGATTTCTATCCTTTACGCCTTGAACAAAGGGCAACAGCGAGGTCATCTTTTCAGGGTTTTGTCTCAATCTTAAGGTTATTGCCAGAACTGAAGACCGCTATAGAATCCAGGATCCTTGACAGGAAAACAGCTCATGATAATAAGGGTCTAGGGCTTACAATATTGCTTCTCACCTCATTCTGTCCAGGCGGTTCCATTATATGTACGAGACTGCTACAGCGATGGTAACTGGGTGGAAATGATTCCTTTGTCGAGCGGTTTTCATGGTGTCGTATATCCAGAGCGTCCTAAGTATTCTACGACAGTACACCACGCTTGTACCACGAGTTGAAAGAGTCTAGTTTAGTAGTAACGTTGAACATCTCAACAGGCCATCCTTTTTTTTGTTTTGTTTTTTTTGTTTTTGCTGTCTGAGCTCCTCAGCATTCAAGTGGGAGAACAAGAAAGTAGCGAATCCTTGGGCTAGTGTCATCTCAAAGCTTCTATTATTCCATCTCCATAGAAAAATTATTCTTCAGGCTTATACATGTTTGAGGCCGTAGATATACTTACTTCATCATCATTGTCTCTGGCTACTTTTCCCCACCCTGCTTTGTTCGCCATGACACTCTGCCGGACGAGCTTCTTCTTTTGCTTGCCTTACCATTTTGTGTCTCGCTGCCCAACCAAAAATCCTTATGCTGGCCAATCCCTTCCATCCCTAGAGACAAGGCAAGGGCTGCTCGGCCAAGACCAATTTTCCTCTACCCATGTAAGTGTACTTGTGGTGGTGTATTGTTATGTACTTGGCCAAAATACTACATGTACTGATGCGATATCAACGGCACCACGTGCTCACCCACCGCCCATTCCGCTTCCTGATGCAACAAGCTCGGGTTTTTTTCTCCCTTGATTTCATGTTCCCTTCCATTGGTCTAGCGGGTCGTCCGGCTGTTTACAGTCTTGTTATAGTAGCACAGCACGACATGGCACGGCATAGTTGGGTATGTTGGTATAGAAAGCGAGGGAAGACAAGCAGAACAAGTATCCTGGAGGTACTTGACTCTGCACATGCGGTACGTGTACGCATATCCTATACATTGTATGTATACTTGTCCTAATAATATACCGTATGTTTACGAACGGCGCTGCCTGAGGCCCTTGTCATGAGGGGAGGTTGGTTAGTGCATAAGGTCTTTGTATTTTTATGTTACTTGCAGGGGGGGAGGGGGAGGGGGAGAACAAAAACACGGAGGGATAGGAGAGCCAATCAAAGTCTACAAAAATATGATAAAGACGGGGCTGAGATGTGGATACGGAGCGACGAACTGTGCATACCTGATGTGTGTTGTATATTTAGTTATGCAAATATGCACAACCTCTTACAAAACCCCTTCTTGTCATCCCATACACGCAACAACTTGTACTACAACGTCCAGCTAAGCTGCAGCAGCAATCTACTATTTCGCCCTTCTACAAAGTGCTCCCATTAACCATGGCATGGCTGCTGTCCTCTAGACCTCTTCGCTCATTACATGGCGATATAGGATGACACCGCAGGAGCACTTGCCGCTACGCTAGATATCACTAAGTGGGATTGTTCTCTATTGCCGACTGTTTTTGCACTATCGCAGATGGTTCCGTAAACTGGTATTAAGCTGCATTAATTTCTAACGTAAAAAAGAACTATTTGTCTTGTTGCTTTTGAGACACACCCTGCCCCGATATACCGCGTAGCCCCTTCTCTATACACGGTCTAGAAGGCCACGGCTTTCCAGCATCAGGATGATCTGGTGCACGACAGCCCGTGTTGTTTGCTTGGAACAGTCCACCACCAGGTCGGCCTTCTTGGGGACCTCGTATGGGTCGTCAACACCGGTAAAACCTCTGATCTCGCCAGCGCGCGCCCGCTTGTAAATACCACGGCGATCTGTCTTTTCGCAGTACTCGAGCGGCGTGGCCACATGTACTAGGAAGAACAGGCCTCCGTTCTTTTCAACTTGCTGGCGTGCCTGCTCGCGTGCCTCCTCAAACGGCGCAATGGGCGTCGCAATAACGGCGGCACCAGCCTTGCTTAGCTCGGACGCTACGAAGGCGATGCGTGAAATGTTCTTGTCACGGTCCTCGCGGCTAAAGCCTAGCTCGGCTGACAGCTCGTGGCGCACTGTATCACCAAGCAACATAGACACGGGACGGCCACCACCCTGCATGAGTGTTACCTGGAGGGCACGGGCAATAGAGTCCTTGCCGCAGTTTTGGTAGCCAGAGAGTAGGATCGTGAAGCCCTTCGCTGAAGGTAGCGGGTTTTCCTCGCGTAGAACCTTGACGACTTCGGGGTATGAGAACCACTCAGGGATCTCCTTTCCGGTGCGGAGGCGGTTGCGCAGCTCGGTGCCCGAGATGTTAGCAGTGCGGGTGCCCTCGGCAATCTGGTCGACGGGCTTGTACTCGTCCGAGTCGGGTAGATAGATCATGGCCTGGAACTCGACCATCTGAATGCCCAGCTCCTCGGCATATTGCTTGACAGCTTCCTGGGCATCGTACGGGCCGTAGTGGTCCTTGCCGTTCTTGTTCTTGCCAGGGCCGGCGTGGTCACGGCCGACAATGAAGTGTGTGCAACCATGGTTCTTGCGAATAATGGCGTGCCAAATGGCCTCGCGGGGGCCGCCCATGCGCATTGCCAGGGGAAGCAAAGCCAGAGTGGCCATGCCGTTGGGGTATCGGGGTAGTAGAGCTTTGTAGACACGGACTCGTGTAAAATGGTCGATATCGCCGGGCTTGGTCAAACCAACAACCGGATGGATCAGCACGTTGGCCTGCTGCGAGCGTGCGGCACGAACAGTCAGCTCACGGTGAGCACGATGCATTGGGTTTCGCGTCTGGAATGCCACCACGCGTTGCCAGCCAAGCTTCTCAAAGTGGGAGCGTAGCTCGGCGGGAGTGTCTAACGGGTGAGAGAGAAACAACAAGGTTAGCTAGCACGAGGCAGGGCATGGGTCGAGATAGGAGGATAAACGTATACATACAGCGCAGATCCAAAAAGTCATAGTGGGCAGGACGGTTGATGGCCTCGACCTTGCCACCTAGGTAGAATTCCTGGGAAACATCGAAAAGGTGCTTCACACCAGGATGAGTGTCGTCGTCACTGCCAAAAACTTTGATGGCTTCATTGACCCTAATGCACTGATTAGTAAACGGAAGTAGGGTTGGATTCCTTCCTAATTTAGGCTCTTAATGATGCCATCGCAGGATCGCAGTCTAAGATATGGCGCAAAGTGAAGAAAAGAAGAAAAAAGAACAAAAAGAGCTGGCGGCCAAGCTAGGATGGGAGACTTACTTATCAGGCTTATAGATGTCGTCTACGGTCAAAACAGCCAGGTTGGCATCGTCGCGAAAGTCGCGAAGCACAATACGAGAGCCGGCTTTGATGCCAAGAGACTCAATGGTTTCCTTGTTGGCATCAAGGGTAATAGGCATAGAGAAAAGAACGCCACTGGCAAGGCGGTTTTCTGCGACAACTCTACGGAGCAGATGGCGAGGTTAGCACTGGTCCAAGCATGAGGCAATCATAGGAGTTATCTATTTGTCCGTCGATGGTAGTGTTGAGGTGAGCCGGGGCTTACCCATTGAAGTCGGCTTCGGTCATGAATCCTGTCCATCAATCGAGCGTTAGTTGGAGGCGCAAAAGGCCAAGGTCCATGTACCAACTCACCTTCAAGAGGAGAAAAGCCACCATTCATGATCAGTTCTAGATCGCACAGGTGGCGTTCTGACAACACCAACGCTGGGAGCGTCTCGGCTTCGGCAGCGAGACTGTCATGGCGGGGGGCATCACGGGCAAAAAGGTCCTTTAGGACGCCGCCGTGGGGAACAGGAGTAGCCATTGCGGTGTTGGATGTTGGGTGTGGGGAGAGAGAGGAAGTCGGTTGGGCTATGGAAAGGGGCGAAAAAAGGTGCAACAAAAGAGAGAGAACGAGGAGCAAGAAAGAAGGCTAAGCTCGGTATTTCTATGTCCCACGGGGTTCGAGAAACTTGGGTGACAAGAGGAACGAAGAACGACCAGGAGCTCGACATCCTCCATTCCAGCACAGGCGTGGGACCCCGTAGCTTATATGCACAGCTTAGCGTTGAGCTAAGGGAGGGGAAGGCGAGGGAAGCGGCGGGCTAGGAGCTGGCGTAATGGGGGGTTGAGAGGCCTTTGGGACCTCCCCAGTGGCCGTGGGGGGTTCTCTGCAAAGTTGCAGAGTCCCATTCATTTTATTGATCTTGTGTTATGCAACCGGAAGTCCGTTAGACGAGACGCCAGCCCGTCTAGGGAGTGCTAGCTAAATGGCAAGTGACACAGGAGAGAAAACAGGAAAAAACATGACTGAGACCCGAGGAAAATACGGCGAAAACCAGGTGGATGGATCGGTATTCTGGAGTAGCTAGAAGCAAGAACCATTATGTGTGAGGACATAAGAAGACCGAGCCTGTATGTTTGACGCGTGCTATTGGCTATGGTGTACCTGTTGATATGGCAAGAATGTATAGAAAGTAAGTGCCTATGCGTTATTATATACGTAGCATGAGTCCATCTCATATCAATGAACACACGTGTGTGCCCATAGCTTCCCTTGGCTTGCTTGCTTCAGGCAGTTTTCAATGTGCCAGGCCCAGAGCTTTGAGAGCAAGAAGCAGAGACAGAAAGTAAAGGTAAAGGACAGCAAGTTCCGTTGTTGAAGTAGTTGCGTGCCACACCAATCGGCCAATTACCTTGTATAGGAATGAGGAGAAAGGCAAGAGCCAAACAGGGTTGCCGACGACGAAGTAGTTTCCGCTCGGATTTTTCACTGTTGGATTTGCTTCCTTTTTTTTTTTTTTTCCTTTTCTCTCCGTACATAGCACCGGGGCGAACTGCGGACGGTAAAGGGCAGGACACCACGCCAAATACAGCAAGAGCTGTAAGCCATGAGGCGCCTTGCTTGTATTGCATGTTCCCTAGTTTCTTTTCTTCGCCCGTAGAAAGCCCCAACTTGATGCTAGCAAAAAATCGCCTCGTTTTTCTAGGACCTAGGACTCGATAAAACGGATCATTACTTGTGCGGAAGTCTCGTTCTGTCGCCCGTTTAGGAAGGCCTTGCACATCTTTCCACTTTCCGCCACAGAAATCCTACAGTTTTCTACTTTCCACTTCTAGTACGCTTGGCCTGATTGTATCTTTTGCAAAGGACATGCGCTAAAAGATACTTGTGGACTTGCCAGCTTCTTCCCATCGCGTTTTCGCCCTGCTCTAAGCTAGGGAGTTTTTTTCTTCTAACTAATGGCTACCGGGAAAAAGAAATGGAGACTGGCTTGTCTAGCTTTTGAATGACGTGCTCGGGAAACAGCGAAGACGCCATAGGCTGGCCCCGGCCTGGAAGCCTCATAGGGGGGATAAAGCCTCACGATAAAAACGCATACAAATACAAATTAGGTGTTGGCGAAACGGCCGGAGGCCGGCGCGAGTGCCGATGTGGCAGCAAGTAGCTGTGGCTATGTAGGTGGTTACATGAGGGACTTGTCGCAAATATATCGTATGGATGGCCGAAAAACCCTGAAAATGGCCGCTAGCTAGTCCCTACAAGACAGCTTCTGCTGGCGGCTGGCTTTGCTCCTGCTCTTCCCCACCAGAGTCCGGAACTTGATTGTCTTTCAGCTGGGACTCCCTGAATGGCCAGCATGGCCAGCAGGGAAGGTAGCCACAAGAAGAGAGCGTGTATTGGGGAAGTCTCTCCTTCTACGGACCCAATTGGCCATGTCGTGTATAAATGCTGTCTTGATTATGAGATCTTGGCAAGTATGGTGTATTTGTTGGTCAATGCAACTTTGATTGTGGTTGGTCTGACATATGGGATAGAAAACCTTAATGCAGTAGAGCGCTGTCAACAGATCCTGGGACAATAGGCCAGCAACCTTGATCGACCGGCTAGGCTGATCGGCTGTATGGTTCCCAAGTCAACGTCTTAGCATGATGATGCTCCTACTGTGAGAAAAGTTAGCCAAAATTCCGATCGAAAACATATTCAAATCAAATCAATCCAAAATTCCGATTACATAAGCGACCCTATCCTAGACGGCATCCAGGATTTCTTGCAATAAAGCGGGGATGAAGCCACTGGCAAGACGTACAGTGCTGAGTACTCGTCATAAGCTATAGAGCAGTGCTGGTCGCACTGTTGCCCCTCCCCCGCCCTTTTTTTCTTGCGTCAGTGACACAAGGAGTTGAGTCATTCGAAGCTGTTCAGCCTTATCCACAGGGTTCATTTGATTTGAATATATTTATCGTCTACTGGAATCACTAAGATCAACCGACGCTCCACAGGGTTCAATTTGTCATCAGGGAAGAAAAAGACCTATACACACAAACAACAAGCTGATAGCTTCAATTCACTGACGTCAACCACGCATTTTGACCGTCGGAAGTCAACAACAGCCTCCACCATCCATCCCTAACTATCTCAACACTAGTCCGTCCTCATGGCCAAGCGCACACTCACCGCCGACGAAAAATATGCCCTGATCACCTCCAACCTACAGGAGGTCATCAGTGGTGACATCATAAAAAAGATACTCCCCGAGCGTGATATCAGCATCTACTGGGGCACTGCGACTACCGGCCGCCCCCATGCCGCATACCTTGTGCCAGCCATCAAGGTGGCTCAGTTCTTGCAGGCCGGGTGCACCGTCAAGGTCCTGCTAGCAGATCTGCATGCCTTCCTCGATGCCGACAAGGCGCCTGAGGGCGTGCTCGAGAACCGTGCTCAGTACTACGAGCGCATTATCCGCTCGTTACTGTCGGCCGTTGGCGTTGATTTGTCACGCCTGGAGTTTGTCCGCGGCAGTTCATACCAGTTAACACCCGAGTACATGCGTGACCTGCTGCGCTTAAGCAAGAAGGTTTCGGTGCATGACGCGCTGCGTGCCTCAAGTGAGATTGTAAAGATCATGGGTGAGCCGTGCATGGCCGATGGGCTGTACCCGTTAATGCAGCTGTTGGATGAGGAATACCTCAAGGTTGACGCTGAGTTTGGTGGTCTTGATCAGCGCAAAATCTTTGGCCTGTCCCACGACGCTATGCCCAAGCTTGGATTCAAGAATCGCTGCCATTTGATGAACCCTATGGTGCCTGGTCTGTCGGGTGGCAAGATGAGTTCGTCCGATCCCAAGAGCAAGATTGACCTGCTTGAGGATTCTGCATCCATTAAGAAGAAGATCTCCAAGGCTGTCTGTGCGCCGCGTGAGACTGATGGCAACGGCGTGCTCTCGTTTATCGAGCACGTTATTTTCCCTTACTCTCAGCTCCAGTCTGAGGATGGCGTCGGGTCCGTTTCCGTTACTCTCAAGGATGCCACCGAGCCGACCGTCTTTACCAGCTTTGCCGATCTGGCTGCCGCCTATGCCGAGGACTCATTGACGCCACAATTGGCTAAGCGTATTGTTGAGGAGGGCTTGACCACGCTGACTGACTCAATTCGTGCTGAGTTTGCGGCTGATGCGAAGTGGCAGGAGATTGCTGCTGCTGCGTACCCCGAGCCTGTGGTTCCAGTCAAGGTCAAAAAGGAGAAGAAGCAAAAGAAGCCCCGTGGCGAGCGCCCTGATGGCGCTGCCTCGTCTGCTACCGGCAAACAGGACGAGAAGACATCGAATATCGTTGTGCCGGTTGAGGAGGCTGCGTAGGATGTACAAAGGGCAGAGACTGTTTACAGGTGAGAGAGAGAGCGAGTGTGTGTGTGTGTGTGTGTGTAGCTGGGTACAAACGAAAATTGATGCCGATGTATATTGCAATCGGGTGACTGTGGCGGGGCTTCTTTCAGATGTCGACTTTTGCTCCTTGTCTCCTGCATAGCGTATGATGGAAGCTGATGCTGGCAAAGGTAGAGAGAGCTATTAGAGAGCTCGCCTGGAATTGGACTTGAATATTTTGAATTCGCCTACTAAAAATAAAATTGGTTATTTGCTCGTTCTTTTCAATGTTTGCCTACTAGTGCTTTTATGCAGAACTACAACGAAGTATTCTGGACTAGTTGGGGCCGGGAGTGGCTTGGATGATCTCGTCTTCCAAAACTACTTCTAATCAGTTGGTAGATGCAGGTTTGTGGTGACTCTAAGGGTCTCCTCTAGTCCAAGAAGCTAACAGAGGTCGGCACAGGTAGAGGCCCCGGCGGAGTACATTGGATTGAACTCCTACTCAGTGAAGAGGTCCTTCTGACCTACCTCTCCGTCATTCGCGGTATCGTTTCTCCGATTGCGTTTCCCTAGCGGAAGGAACACTAGGTGGGTGGGCTTCGTGGTCGGTCTGTTACACCTCAATTGTCCACGCAGAGATAAACTTCCTCGGCTCCCGTGTGTGATGTCGCATGCTTTGGTGCTTATAAAATATCAACCTGCCACCCGTATTCATCTCCCCAGACGTATGTTTGATCTCCAGCGCAGCTCTATTCGAGGTGCCCTTATAGCACTCTGCTTCCTCTTCCTTGTTGAGCTACTTTCGGGACAGTATGATCGGCCCGCTAGGTCTTGGCCTTGGCCGGGTGTGTGTTTCCATTCGAGTTGGAAGCACTTTAAGTAGCCCCACTACTACTGATGAGATGCTATTCTATCACGAAGAACAGCCCCAGGCTTTTGTTTTGTATTGCCCTATTATTCGCATCAGATTACCATTTAGTAGCTGCGGATGTCAGTTTCATCCTTCCGTATTCATGGCTGTTGCCGCATCATGCATTTTATTTTTGCTGGTGGCCGAGGGTAGGGGCTTCCTCGGAGCTTGCTTGCAAGCCTTTGGCTCCAAGGTCTAGGCAGTGCCTTGCAAAGGGACGCCGATTCCAAATGGGCGGTATCCTTTTAGTTCTTTCCACTATCTCTCGTAGTTGAGACGTGGCCGGTATCTCCTCCATCTCCGTGATCTTGCGAGATTGAAACGGTGTTTTGTTGCCGGTTCTTGGCGTTCTAGTTTAGCCTGGGCATTGGCTAGCTCGTTGCCTTTTATGCCCGTGTGTCTTGGGGCCCGTAGCACTCGAGCAAGCCTTTCAGGTGCCTCGTCTACCTAGGCTTTTAGGATTCGTTTTCTCTCGTCCACTGTTTTCCTGTGATGTGCTGTTTTTGTCGGCTACATTGCGAAGTCAGACCACAATTCCTTTGTTATCCAGACACAGCCAGCTCCTTCACGAGCTGTGGCTTACTTAGCTGACCCGAGAGCGCCAACTGCATCCGAGCCTGCCACTTCCATCTACCTTCCCAGAGCTGTGCAGTCTACTTCCTGGGTATCTCCGCCCTCGATGATAGCTCATCCCGCCTCTGTGTTGCGACTTGTATCTCTTGATCCGCCGGAGTACGCAACGAGTGTCCCTGGCAGGGTATCCTCTATCTCTACCTGGTGTTGCTTTGTCTCCTTCTCCTTGCTAAGCCATGCTCGGAGCGGCATATCAGGTTCTTCCGGCGTTGTATTGTATCGTTTTGCGTCTACCTACTGTTGTTTTGCAGCAATACGACGGCACCTCCCGGACGGCCAGCAGTGACAGGACCGTATAGAGCGAGTAGGCTTGATTTGATTTGATTTGAATATATTTTACGTCTACGGGAACTTCGTGATGACCTCTTCTCCGAGCGAGTAGGCCCTATTGTTATTGTTATTGTGTTATTTTACGTCTACCTACTGTTATTTCGCAGCAATACGACGGCGTGTTCCGGACAGAAACTGCTGGTTGATGTCATCGCCCAGTAGCATCTGGGCGGTCAGCGGCTGCAGGTTTGCTTAGATTTTCAGCGCCTCCTATGACTTTTTAGGGT
>NETT01000213.1:0-37772 GCA_003449175.1 Ceratocystis smalleyi
CCCCCACCCCCCTCCCCGCCGCCTTGTTCTTCACAACCCATTCAGAGTCCTCATAATTCAATTGCTTTTTTGTTTCTTTCAGAATGACGCAGCTTACCAACCTTGATATCCTTAATAATGTGGACAAGTCTGTAACCGTAACAATCATGAACTCTACGATATCACAGCCATCACTAACTTAACCATCCAGCCACCCCCAATACGCCACGAATGCCATAGCATATGAACGCCCTGAGAAGAGTCATTATTATTGCCTCCTGTTTGAGGATAGCCAAGGCAAATTCTCTGTCGGGTTTCTAGTGCCAAAGGTTGTCGATGCCCTGACCAAGCTCCCGACAGAACTCGCTTCTGGCATCGAGATTGACCACAAAAACAAGACCGTGCTTGCCTTTACGCAGCCTACCGAATCTGAGCGCACTGCACATGTTGCGGCTATTGTCCAGTATTGGCAAGACCATCAGGTCTTCAAGGTCCTCAAACACTTCAGAAATGAAATGCGGCCAGTTTACGGCCGTGATGGGATTACGGTTTTGTATAGCATAGAACGTGTTGCCGTTGGCTTGTTCGGTGCCAATAGGTATGGAGCTCACCTAAATGCTTGGGTTCGCAGTAATGATTCCAGAGGCGGAATAAAGTTATGGGTTGGGCGTCGTGCAGCCAATAAGCCTACCTATCCTGGAATGCTGGATAATACCGCAGCCGGCGGCATGGTAACGGGTGAGGATGCTCTCGAGTGTATTATCCGTGAAGCTGATGAAGAGGCGTCCTTGCCGGAATCCATAACACGGCAGAACATCATCCCTTCAGGGTTTATTTCGTACATCGCCCTAACATCTCCTACACATGAGGATGAAAGCGAATCCAGACTTGTTTATCCTGAGTGCCAATGGGTCTACGACATAGAGTTACCTGAGGGACTCATTCCAACCCCAAAGGATGGCGAAGTTGAGGAGTTTTACCTCTGGACTGTAGACCAAGCTCTTGATCAACTGCACCAGGGAAACTTTAAGCCCAATTGCGGCCTACTTTTCATTGACTTTTTCATCCGCCACGGCATCATAACGAAAGACAACGAGCCTGATTTCGATGAGATCAAAGCACGTCTCCGACGCCCGCTGCCTTTCCCGGGGCCGCATGAGCATATCCAAGTGTAGAAAAGTGAAGTAGCTTTGGGTAGGACGGAATTTTATCTTTTTCTTGGGATATCATTAAAACTAAATGGCGAACATCTAGAAATCGAAGTTCCCACTAAACTCGTCCGTGACCCCAACTTTATTTGTGGCCTATTAATGTATCTATATAAAAAGAAATATGACGCTCGTGACAACGTGAAACAATTGAATGTTGGGTCATGCTCCACATCTATTGTCTCTTCACTAGCAAGTAAATGTAGTCAACCCGCAGAGAAGTGAGCTTCTTGTAAGGACCATTCAGTGAGAGTAGAAGACCACCAAACGAGGCGTAAACTTTGCTAGATTTGTTGTTAGTTCTATGTTCGTTGACTATGAAGTAAAATATTCAGATCGCATGTATACGTACATATTCTTGCCATCGTCGCCATCCTCAAACTTGTAAATCTTGCCATGGCAGACATAATCGTACATATCAGCCAGCGTAGGCTCCGCAGGCTGGTTGCCTTTGCTAGTGTCTCTCCAGCCCTTCTCCTCACTCCTAGATCCATCTAAAGCCAGCGAGGTAGCAATCATGACAGTCATGTTCTGGCCAATGCCTAGCTGTATAAGCTCAACATTGATATCAAGTGTCAGAATAGTTGATTCATCAGAAGATGTTGCAGATATTCTGGCGACACGGTCGTACTTAGACTGATCGAACTCTGTAACGTTGAAACTCTCCTCAAAGAGGGTGGCGTCGCTTCCATTTCCTGACATTATGGGCAGCTTTTCTTGGTTATGAAGAGGTAATAGTGGGAGATCGTAGTGGATGTGTAAAATAGAGGAAATGGTGATGCCAAGAATCTAACCTTCATAGTCAAAGTTTTGTTGTTTGTGACCAAGGTTTTTTTTTTTTTTTGATCCTACGAGGCTACACGCACAGCCTTGTGGTGGGGCCAAAAGCTTCAGTTGAAGCATTGCCCCGCCCTACCCAGGACTTGAATACTACACGCACCCAGAATAGCCTCGAAAGCTAGCTTCGTAAGTTAATATCCTAAGGCCAACATGTCATTCAAGAAAAGAAATGTTGCGATCACGCCTAATAGTGGCCTAGCCAACAAACCCGCCAATGTGTCAGCAGAACCATCATCCCCTCTAGCTCCCCTACCCTCCCCGGTCAGTCTGGCTCCAGGTATACGACTATCTACAGTGGATGGACGCTTGACAACCTCAACTGGAACCACGTCCCTTGATAGCACTCTCGCTGGCCATGCAGGACTTCCCCTTGGACACAGCCTTTTGCTCCAGGAATCCACTACAACTGATTTTGGAGGGTTTGCTCTAAGATATTTCGCGGCAGAGGGACTAGTTCAAGGACACCACGTCCACGTTCTTGGCGTCTCCGAGTCATGGAAAGCGTCATTGCCAGGTCTTGCCAGCAAACAGGACTTGGGGCCCAAGAGATCGGTACCTAAACCCCCCGACGATCGCATGAAGATTGCCTGGAGATATGAAACATTTGAGAAGCGCCAGGCTAGCGGCACAGGTATTTTTCAGGTTCGCCGTATTAACGTCAAATAAAAGTCACTAACAAAAGTGCATAGATCAATCAAGAGGGAGCACGCCATTCTGCCATCGTTTTGACCTGAACAAGCGTCTTGAACCAGGTGCAGTCAAGGGCCAACTCTCTGTATACCCTCTATCTCCTACGGGCGGGAACTCACGCCTGATTGCTGAAATCAGGCAAAAGCTGATGTCAACACCCATCAACTCTATTCACAGAATAGTTGTCCCCGGCTTCCTTCTTCCTACTGTCTACGCCCCTCAATTTTGCCGCCCAACAGAAAGTCTCCAGTTTCTCCACTGCCTGCGGGCCCTGTTGCGACAGTTTTCTGATCGAACAGCAGCAATGCTGACGATACCCGCGGACCTATACCCTGCCAGTTCGGGCCTAGGAAAGTGGATAGAGCTTATGCATGATGCCGTGGCACATCTCATACCAACAGAGTCCCAGCCCGTGAACAACGAAACTAGCGATGCTACAGAAACTACCCAAGGCTATATGAAGATGCGCCGGCTTCCTGTTTACAATGAAAAGGGCGGCGGCCTTGAGGACAACAACCTTGGAGAAACGCTATCATTCCATATCAGTAGTACCTCAGGGCTAGTCATTGCACCATTAGTGTTGCCCCCGGCTATCGACAGTGCCCCAGTTGAGCCCTCGTCGTCAAAAGTGGACCTTGAATTCTAGGGCCCACCAATTCGAACAAAAAAAAAACAATTGCCTGCATAGCCGATAGCCCCGGTATAAGAATACGAAATTTTCCAATGTCCCCACAACCCGTCCACATATAATATAGTAACCTCCCGCAAATTTATCTCGACCCTTTTTTCTCTGGTTCTATCATTATACCATCTCTACACAGCTAAACGCAAGCGTGTAGACAAAATTACAAAGGTATGTATGCAACTCCTATTTTCGAAACTGCTCAATCCATATGGACAAGATTATCTCCTTTATATCTGTCAATCCCCTGAATTACGATGTCGACAACTTTTTACTGTGTCTTTTATATGATCCATCTTCACTTCACATTCTCCCACTTCATCTTGCGTTGCTGGACAAACAAATCTAACGCATCCTAGATGTAGATCCCTTCTTCAGAAAACGCCATACATTCCAGAATGGCTGTCCCAAGTGATTTTGATCCTGCCCGCATATCCCTCATAGGAGGCAGGTACCTTGTCTTTGACTACAAGCAAATATCGCGGCTCCGCCGAGATCACAACATTTGTGCCATCCTAGTTGGAACTACACCACAAAACCCAAGTCAGAATGTCTTCCAAGGGGTCCCTTTGGAGATAGGACCTGAAGAGGCGACTGGCCTAGTGTCCATCGGAGCAGCGTACATTGTTGATGAACTGCAAGCACATCTCAGCGCTCTAGACAGCTCGAACCCCACATCTCGTGAAACATACTTGAAGGATCTAGCCTCGCGTCGCTGCCAATTCTCAAGTGCTCTAGATCAAGAGGACCAACGCAAGAAACAGGAAGCCCAAATATACCGAAAGTCGGGCTCGAAGGGTAGCCAAGTCTTGGAAACCCCTGACCCAGAATTTGAGCTTGAGACAAAAGTAGATGCGACGACTGAGGACTCAAAACCCCCCATGACATCGTTAACCATGGCCCATAGCTTTACCCTTTTATCGCCTTCCCATGACCTTTCAATCTCTCATAAGCCTTTAGTAGACCCTCTTTGGCGATGGCTTCAAAGCAACGGCTACTATATGACACCTGGTCTACGGTTCGGATCTCACTACAGCGTATATCCTGGCGACCCCCTTCGCTACCATGCGCATTTTCTAGCCAATTCTTACCCGTGGGACAAACCTGTTCCTCTTCTAGATTTAGTAGGAAACGGAAGATTAGGCACAGCCGTGAAAAAGGGGTTCCTTATCGGAGGTCAGTGCCTAGACGAAGACGGTCAGAGTAAAGGACCGTTCAGAGCGTTTACCATCGAGTGGGCAGCGATGTAGAAGCCTGTGATTAAATACTATATATAATGATGACCAAAATAAACAAAAGACCTCCGTGTACTCACTCTACTGCTCATCATACACTCCCATAACAACAAGCCAACCCCCGTCAACGCACAATACAGTACAACTTCATACAAACACGAAAATGCCAACTCTGTTTAACTCAACTAATAGTACCCAAACACAAAACGACGAAAAAATAATAGAGTAGATGCTAGACAATGATACAAATGCGCAAAAACGAGCATGCAGAAAATACAGTCTCAACGGCCAGTCATCATATACCAACGGATCAACTTCCGACAATTGTTGCCGTTGCTCCTTTATGGTACGTAAATGCGACTGAAGCTACCAACCTCTCTGCGACAGCAAACACACTTGTCAAAGTTGTTCATGGCCAGAGACACACGACAGTCATCACACAAACTCAGACAACGGCATGGCCACACGATGATGGTGCGCGGCGCACATTGGCATACAACACACTGTGGCCCGCTATTTCCCAAGCCTGACGCTCCCTCAGACCAACTCGGATGGCCACCAACACTGCTATCGCCGACAGACCCAGAAGCCTTGTTACGCCGAGATAATAGCAGTGCCTCCAAGAGACGCTCTTCTTCCTCAACATCAAGTGCAGATTTCCATTTGACTGAGCTTTGCTGCACTTGGCGCGGCATAAGAATACGCGACTTCTGAAGCTGCTCAATACGCCTAAAACGTGATCGCGTCACGAGTGTATCGCTAGCCAAATGGGCAGAAAGTGTGCGTGCATTTTCTCGATCCTGCAGTGTCTGTGGATGAAGAAGTCTGGCAAGATCAGAAGCTTCTATTGGAGTGTCAGAAAATGGGGACGAGTAGCGGTACTGCTGCAACCCAGTTTGGCTTGCGCCTGAGGCGCTCCCACTGTCAGTAACGTCATCATCTTCATCTTCAGAAATGTCACTTGTGTGGTCATCACTTCCCTCATCGGTGGGCGGGTTGTAATCACCGCTGGTATCTGTTTTCCCCCAAATTCCCCCCTTAACCCACCAACGGTACAAGCGATTATCGATATCATTTTCGTCAATCTCCCCATTCATTATTGAGGCAGCGCGGCCTTTTCGAACTTCTGCTTCAACATCAACGTCATCGGAGGTTGGAATTCGCACACCCGCAATGGTGCCACCAAGTCCTTTCAGGCCATTCGATCTTCGTTTCCCAGATCCCTCGGCAGAATTATCAGTTTGGCGCGGCTTGATATTGCTAGAGAGTTGTACGAGAAACCTAGGACGCCATGTTATTCCGACAGAGCCGAATAATGCCAAGGCGAGTAAAGCAGAAACTGCGCCCATAAGACGGAGCATGCTGAGCAGCAAATCAATCGCCATGAGAAGTTTGTTTCTGCGCTCGGCCGCGCCAATACTATCACGAATTCGCTTCTCGGGATAAGACGAGTCTTTTATAGACTGCGCCAAGCGCTGATGAGCATATCCATTGTCGGCTGAAACTGGCAGAGAAGAGTCCCTCTCGATCGGTATCAGACCGACTGTTCCTACATCATCATAATGGAGATCCACAATTGACATGCGCCCCAGGACAGTATTGGGGGGTCCTAGAGATTCCAGACGGTGCTGTTCAAGCCATGTCCGTGGCTTTATATTGACTTGCTTGTCTTCTTGCAAATAAACGACCTCACTAGCCAGAGATACTGCGGCAAACCCGACTCTTAGAAGAGCCGTGTAAAAGTCTACTTGGCCAGTAACTCTTAATTCTGCCAGTGATATTCGGGCCTGCATATTCTCCATGGCAGCCGAGGCTCGTGAAGCGACAGTTGGGTATTCCCTATTCCCTTCTAAGGAGAGTGAAGATAGAAGGACCGTCAAACCATAAATACCTAGACAGCAAACCATGCCAAAGAAGAGCATCATGTGAGGCACCCAGCTTAAAAGACATACAGTTGGGAAACGAAGCAAGCTTTGACTCTCGACGTCATCAAATGAAAAGCTGCACCAGCTGCAAATCAGAATAGCCATAAAGCATGAAGCCCATACTCCGGTGCTGATAAGACGGTATCTTGACTGCAGTCTAAATATAGCCAGCAAGTTGGTAGTGATGTGAGCCATACATGTCAAAAATGCGACAACCAGCATTTCAGGAGATGCGTTAGCACGATTCAAGATCATGGAGCGTGTTAGAACCAGGCCTGTTGTGCCGGTGACAGAGGGTTTGACTGGGTTCTGTTTCGTCCAGCTGATCTGGCCACTAATTGCCCCTTCAGCCTCTGAGAAGGCAAGTGACGTTTCCAGCAAGCTCATGCCAGTTTCAGTTCCCACATGCCGCCCTTCAACAGCACAAGACAGGCACTCAACAAACCAACTGAGGCAGACGCTCATAAACACAGGCCACAAGAGGGAAAGAGAGCCATGTAAGCTGAAAGGCTTTCCGCTGTTTCCATGCTCCAAGGGTATCATATGGGCAGCAATGCAAGAGTCGCGATCGGAAGCACCAAGTAAAAAAGACGAGCTTATCCAATTCAAAGCTGGGAGGTCGAAGGCGAACATGAGATCCGAGGATTGTGTAGGGTCGCTCCATCGTAAGCGAGAAAATTCGGGCGATGTCTGGCACTGTAGGGCTCGGAGTATGCTAATTGCGTAATACACGAGAAGCGCAATAGCAGGCAATCGAACAAGAAGTCGAGATAGAAAAGAAAGGCGAACGGGCCGTCGGGTACACGCATAAACATTTGTCCTATTCAAAAGAATGGTCATAGCCACACTCGAGATGGCCCATTTGCTAAAGGCAAATGACAGAAAAGTTCCTAAATTTCGAACGCTGTCGGAAGCCATTCTACCCACAGGGCCTGTCGGGGGTTGAGAATCGTTAAGAGAGTTGAGGGTAGTCGATGTTGCAGCATCAAAAACAGTTGAAGCCATCGTTGGTAAGCTACTAGCATGGACCTCTACAGGAGCAGTAGCAGCAGCAGCAGTGGCAGCGGCGGCAGCAACCGTGTTATCGGGGTGTTTAGGGGCAGCCAACAACTGTTGCTGCGACAGGATTGAGATAGCCTCGTCGTCGTCCTGCGTCAAAATAAAGGTGCTGAGTTTCCTCACGATGCGCGGGCCAACCAAGGCAAGATCTTTCAGCGAAGGCATGTATTTTGAAACGTCAGCCTTGGCAAGAAACTGTTGAGAATGCCACGACGAGAAGTTCAGGCCGAGGTTGTTCCACCCGCCATTTGACGCGGCAGAATTCTCGGCGGATAGTGTTGTCATGGTGGAGAACAAGTTAAAGGAAGGCCGCTTGCTCACAACACAGCACAGCTTGGGGCACCCTAACTTGTTCTAAGCGATTCCTAGCTTAAATATCGAAGCCATGCGTCAAAAAAACAAGACAAGATCAAGAATGTAGTGACAAAATCAAAGGCTCAACAAACATTTGCTCTCACGTTCACGTTACTCACGTTCACGTCACTCACGTTCACGTCACTCACGTTGGGCACGCTCAAGAATGGAAAGAGGTTAGGAGGTTTTAGATGTTGGAAGCACCAGGACAAGGAAAAACAGCTAGAAGAAGTAAATGGAATGTGGGAAGAGGAAAGATTTATTCACGAGTCATGCAGAAAAGTCACGCCACTGAACTTGGTAGATTTCGTTGTTTATAAAAGACGATGAGAAAGGTCGGATCAAGTCATCTTGAGGACCAAGTAGTGGATGACATGTTGTCTGTTAGGGTATTTGCTAGGGTGCTTTCTAGGGTTACTTGACGTGATGGTAGCAACAGTGCTTCAAAAATTTTCAGGTCTTTTTTTTTTCGCGTTTTTAGAATTCAAATGATCCCTTTTTTCATTGTTTTCTAATTGCATAGTATGCCTTGGCTCTCGGTTATACAAGAAACATAGGTCTATGGTCTGATCTGGACAAAAACAGAAGAAATAATGCTGAAAAAAGAGATTCAAAACAAACAGCCCTTTGTGTGTGCACCTTTATCAACAGCCGACTTTTACTACTTCCATGAGACTGGTGGAAAGTACTGATCTGCTTCCTTTTGCTGCTTGAATTGCCCGGGAAATTAGCTGAAGATGGGTTCCCTCAAATTCCGGAGGGATTTGCCCTTTTAACCACAGGTTCGTGATTTCATCTCGAGATGGCATGTATGCGACACAGCACATGGCCAAAATCTCTGTGTGCTCGGAAGGGACAGGATCAACCACAATGACGGGCGACTGCGAGCCAGTTCCTGGGATTAGTGCTGCTACACCGCCACTGACAGTGTCAACTGCATCAATGCCAGCATCAGCAATGGCGGCCGACGCTACCGTGATGCATCCCGCAAGAACATTCATCACATCCCAATCGCTATTGTTGATGCCCTCGATACTATCGCGGGGATCGTCGCCTTCAATAATGGTGACTATGACCTCTACACCGCTTTTAGGCCATCGCTCAGCAATGATAGACCCTCTAAGTGCGGTCTCGAGATGTACGCTCAAGTCACGTTCGCTTGTGTCACGAAGATATCCCCGCCTTTGCCGAGTCGCAAAAGGCGCATATTTGACATGCGTCGCTAATACAAGATGTGGAGAGAAAGGCGCTGATCGGGGCAAAGCACGAGGTCCATGGACGGTGCATATGAGCTTCATGCCATTGGTTACCTTGGTCGTTTGCAAAGATGACAACTGCTTCTCAATCTCAAGATATGCTGACCCAGAAGCAGTGGGTGTCACCCCTGTTCTGAGAACTAGGTAGTTGGATATGTTAGCCACTTGTTTACTCTAGGCATTAGGAAAAGATAGGATATGTCTGGAAGGACAACGTAGGTGTAGACTTACAGGCGGCACGAATGCCATCGTTGCTACGAGTTCGAGAAGAATTTTCAACCTTGGCAGGAAGATATACCGGAGGATTTGTTGCAGCTGCGGGGCCGTTGATACGTCTTCTATCAGCCATTATGGTTAACTTGGTGAGTAATTTTGGGTGAAGGTGAAAAGAACTTACCCACGGCCTTGGGAACTCTGCCAATATCTCAGGTGCCGTGAGGCTAAGAAAGCAAGAAAGATATAATGTGGGCCTTCACCCCGTTACAACAATATACAGTCCCGGACCACCTCAGTAATGCAATATAAGCCATATGCACTTTTCTCAGAGATGACGCTCCACAATAAAAAAGTATAGAAAAAGTCTGCATCACGCGAAAGCTTCGTCAACCTTTTCCTCTTTCAATTTCCTCACATCACTTGGACACCACTGCCATCTGGTCAGCCCTGTGATTTTCGGGGCATGGATGAGTACATGGTGTGTGGCGGAAGGCAAGAGCACGAGTGCCCTTCCTTATAACCCTCTACGCCAACAGTGAACATAGTTATGGTAAGTCACACCTACTCCGCCTATCCGAAATCTACTACTCTTTTTATGATGCAAAACAATTCCACTTTGTTTTCGTGACTACCTGAACATATAAAACAACATGCACTACCATCTGATTTTCTCACCATCTTCCTCCCCGTTTGATTGGCTCTTTTTTGTCGTCAGAGTTACTAACTCAATCTGATAGATTCGTAGAGTTGTGTATGCGTTGCTCACTCAACGATGCTTTGTAACTTTATGAGGTAAGGATTGCATTTCCCGCTCCCTAACTCGTCCTCCGGTGACCTTCAATGATGATATTCTTATTCAGTTCTGCTTCTGAAAAAAGAATGAAGATAACTTTATACCAAAAAACCTATCTGATAAGATGGTCACAATACCCTGGATTCTGCTTGAATTGCCTACGTTTTATCAGTCCTGTTACTAACTTGGATGCTGAGAATAGACATGTAGATATTCCAAACTCGCGCTGCGTTTCTAATCTCAATATAGCTATTATCTGATGCTTGCGATGGCATTATTTGGTAAGGTAAGAACTCTTTGTTTTTTATTTTATTTTATATCTTCGCTCTGCGGAAAATGCAACATGATGATCAAGTTTATCCATTCAACTATTTCGCCTTGACCAAGCGGTCCTTCCAAACCATAGTCGTTCTTGTGGCGGCGAGGACTGGTCGTGGAGTTTGAACCCGTTTATGCGGGATCTTTAATTCGGCTCAATTGCCCTGACCTACTTCGTCTCGTTCTGAGCCGGAATTGCTTGGGGACGGTCAAGGTGACTGAGTACAACGCTACACTGATGCATTACAAAACAACAACTTCCTAGTGAACATGGCCCTGGAATATGCTCATAAATAAGGGATTGTGTGCTAACATTATTTCGTTTCAGGATAATTGCGAATCAATAGTAATTCCATGTAGTTAAAATACACGTATAATATTCCCAATTTTGCTGCCGTGAACATGTAGATTGCAAATTGAATAGGAGTTATTCCTGATTGGGTTGAAAATGTGAAATACTGATTGCAATCTGAAATAATGGGGACTTCACCATAGCTTGGGTTGCTGGTTGGTTGTAGGCAAATACTAAAATATCACGTGACTACACACGTGTAGTTTAGCTTACCTAGCTTTGTTGAGGCGTATCCCTTTAGTGGGTAAAGGGGCCCCTTTCGGAACTCATCGTGCTGGTCGTTGTTGTTGTGTCTTTTCCAATGGACTAGGTTTCACACGTTTGCCGTCTCTTGTGTCTTCATGTTGCAAGTTGCAGAACTTCAATTTCTCTTGAGCTTCATGGCACATTGATTACGCCTTGTTTCTTCTTTTATCTCATCCATTCAAGCCCATTTAGCTTTGCGGCCACTAATTGTCTCTTCGATCAAACTACTTGAGGCTCTGCGTCGAAGCGGCGCTGTGGTCTTTGTACCTGTATCCCATTCTCTTCGCCCACTTTCACTTCGCAACACCATCATTTCATACTTTCCATATCTTCAAAATGATGCCCCGGCATCATAATGGCGCTTTCGCCAATGGTTACCCTCGTGGTAATACCTTCGACATTTCACCTCATAGGTACAAGCACATCCCGACTTGCATCTATATTTCTGCACTCATCATGTCAATACTCTAGGCCACCTTGCGGCTAATAGCTGATTTCACACATGGCCTCATCTTTATCTGACCTTTACCATGGCAACTAACAGATGTTTCATTGCATATCAATAGATACCAGCCTCGCTCGTCTACGCCTGCATCTCGACGCCGAAGAAGTATGGTCTTGCGCATTGTCGTCAGTCTTGTTGTTATCTTTGCCTTTGCCTACTATATCTGGCCCAACAGCGGGCCTGCTTCCGTTCTAACTCTGGGTCTTTTATCGGCTAGCAACAGTCTCCAGGTGGACAGCATCAAATACTATGATCTTACTGCAACTCAGGGTACTGCTAGAGGATGGGAGCGCGAAGAGAGAATTCTCCTGTGTGTCCCTCTCAGAGATGCTGAGGCTCATCTAGGCATGTTCTTCTCTCACCTTCGAAACTTTACCTACCCTCATCACCTTATCGACCTGGCCTTCCTCGTTTCCGACTCGAAGGACAACACTCTGAGCGTCTTAATTCAGAACCTGGAAAGAATTCAGGCTGATGAGAATGAGTACATGCATTACGGCGAAATTTCTATCATTGAAAAGGACTTTGGTCAAAAGGTTAATCAAGACGTTGAGTCTCGTCACGGATTTGCTGCTCAGGCTAGTCGTCGTAAGTTGATGGCACAGGCTCGCAATTGGCTGCTTAGCGCTACCTTGCGCCCCTATCATTCGTGGGTGTATTGGAGAGATGTGGATGTTGAAACCGCACCTTTTACCATTTTGGAAGATCTGATGCGCCACAACAAAGACGTTATTGTGCCTAGTAAGTTGATAATAATCGTCATTGCCTGTATTTTGATTTCTGTGCTGACTGATTCGTTAGATGTCTGGCGTCCCCTCCCTGATTGGCTTGGTGGCGAACAGCCTTACGATTTGAATTCATGGCAAGAGTCCGAAACTGCTCTGGCATTGGCCGATACACTGGATGAGGATGCCGTTATTGTTGAAGGTTATGCAGAGTATGCCACCTGGAGACCTCATCTAGCCTACCTTCGCGACCCCTACGGTGACCCCGACATGGAAATGGAAATCGATGGTGTTGGTGGTGTTAGTATTCTTGCCAAGGCAAGAGTGTTCAGACTCGGCGCTCATTTCCCTGCTTTTAGCTTTGAGAAGCATGCTGAGACTGAGGGCTTTGGAAAGGTATTTGTTGTCTTGTCTATTTTGTTTCTACTGTGTAGTCGCACCACTGCTAACACATTGATATAGATGGCTCGTCGCATGGGATTCTCTGTTGTGGGGTTGCCTCATTACACCGTGTGGCATCTGTACGAACCTAGTGTTGACGACATCCGGCATATGGAGGTACGTAAACATGCAAATGTACATGGTCTTTTCAGAAAATAGGCATTATACTAACCCGGATGACTGTAGGAAATGGAGCGCGAACGCCAACAACGCGAGAAAGAGGATCAGGAAAAGGCTAAGAAGGCTGAGAAGCTGAAGGAGGACTTTGGCGATGCTAACAGCCAATGGGAGAAGGACAAGACAGACATGCAGGATCTGGCTAACCAAGAACTGGAGGACGGTACCGGCATTATCACCGAAGAAGAAGATGAAGATGAGCCTGTTGCCGGAGCCGCTTAAAGCGCGAATAGCTCAGCGTTGTTTCTTTTCCTTTCTTTGTTACTTGTCATGATTGATGGATGGCCGCCTGTACTTCGTGTTTCGTTTCTTTTTTGGTCAAAGTGTGTGATCTAAGTGATACGCCATAGTACATGGTCTTGTTTTATCGATGGGTGGGCGGATGTGTTTAGATGCATGCATGGCCCAAGATTGTTATTTGATCAGGCACTTGATTTTCTTTTTTGCCTTAATATCATCGGAAAAATAGAGAATGCGGGAAATATGAAAGGCTGTGTTTGAATTTTGTCAGCGCTGTTATCAGGGCTATTGTGAGGACTGGATGGTTTGGGCTTGAATGTTGCAACTATCATATCAAATGTAATCTGCTCATGGGCCGTTCGTATTTCAATGTCATGTACTAACAGCTCGCTGAGGCTGAAGATTGTAATGTATTGATAAGTGGAGTCGCAGACAGCTGATGACAGCTGGCTATAGCAATATGGTGCCCTTGATAACAATTTGACATTTGGTGCTGGGCCCGATTCTAGAATGCTAACCCGTTAAAGCTTTGAAGCTCTATTATTACTTTCTCTGCGTGGGCTATCTATCCATTCTAGGAGCGTGCTGAGTATTTGGCCACAGCTTTGAAAGTCTTTGGAACTGAGCAGAAGAAAGAACAGAATAAGTAAGTAAAGATGAAACGAATATGAGTTGAGCGAAGTGAGCAGAAGGATTTTGATAGTTGTGCCATCCCTTGATGGCGTAAACCTAAACTCAATGGACGACTTGCTCCCTTAGACTTCAACCCCTTCCCCTAACAAACTAAAAAAAAAAAAAAATGTGGCCAAATTGCCTATGCCATCTACACAAGTTACTACTTGCTAACGAGCCGTCCTTGCCCTTATCAATTTAGAAAAAACACAGCATTACTTCGTGCTCTTTGTTAGGTTGAAGACTTGTCATAAAATACTTCTGCAAGATGAGTCTCGGTACACTACCAACGCACTCGTGTGAAGATTCACAATCAGGGCTGTCTTCCCAACTCCCTTCATCTCGAATGCAGTATCGCAACCACCCAGTGTCTGTCGCCGTCGATCCCGTTTCCCTCGTTATTTCCGAATGCATTTCCATCACCTCTGAAATCCGAAAAAGAGCCCCTTTGTCAAATTCTTCTGTATCCGCCATTCTAGGTGGTAGTCCAAACCCGGTGCATTTGGTACCTCCTAGTCCTCGCGATGCGGCTTTCAGCTCAACTTCCGCCTCTCGAGTCGATGATGATGTGGCCCCAGGCAATCGCTGGGGGCTGCGCGCTACAAACGCCAAGTCAACTCAGGACCATCCTCTAATGTCAAGCTTCGGAAGACTTCGGCATGAGCTATCTGGAACCAAAGGTGCGTAGACTGACTTGCATTGAGTGATTGAATTTGTTGTTTTCTCCCTGTAAACGGAACTTAGGCTTATCATAGGTCATTTGCAGATATATGCTCATTCGATGCGTTGTCGCTTCTCAAACCTTTTCTTCAAATTATGCAGACCAAGGGAACCGCAGCCCCAATCACAATTCTTGCCCTTGGGGCTTTGCGCAAGTTCCTTGCCTACGGCTTTATAGGGACACATTCTCCGAGGTTTCCGCTGGCAATGCAATCTTTGTCTTCGGCACTGACCCATTGTCAATTCAACGATTCTGGGCAGATGGAGGTCGTACTGCTTATGATACTTAACTTGATGGAGGACATGATGTCTGGTCCAGGCGGCCACATCTTGAGCGATGATAGCGTGTGTAAAATGATGCAGCGAGGCTTGGTCATTTGCTCCTCACCGCGCTTCTCTCCTGTTTTGCGTCAAACGGCCGAAGCTACGCTGATTCGCATGTGTCAGATTATTTTCCAAGACCTAAAGTTTTTGGAAAGCGAATCGCAACTCCAATCAGTCTCGCTGGACGACAACCCAAACCTCGACGTAACCCTTATGGGACCCCCACTACTCATCGCTCCGGAAAAACCACAAGACGATTCCCTGGACGGACAGAAAGAAGATGTGGTAGTAAATGAAAGCCTGGTTGATGACAGCACAATCAAAGCCTCAACCCCAGACACACCCCTTTTATCGGAAGCCCAGGAAGATGGCGAGACGAGCCATAAGACTATCCGCAATAGTACCTCATCTTCGAGACAAGACGAGGACGAGGAAATGGAAATGGAGCCTCTTGATCTTCGACCTTACTCTTTGGCTTCAGTGAAGGAGGTGCTTCGTGTGCTCGTGAGCTTTTTGGATCCAAACGACCTTCAATATACTGCGACTATGCGTATCATGGCATTGCGAATAATCCATGTGGCTCTTGAAGTTGCAGGCTCCTCACTTGCTCGCCATCCTTCTCTAGCCGCCATTGTTAGCAACAGCCTTTGTTGCCACTTATTCCAACTCGTTCGCTCGGACAACATGGACCTCCTCCAGGAATCCCTTGCCGTTGCTGGAACTTTGCTTGAGACCTGCCGCAATATTCTTAAGCTACAACAAGAATTCTTCATCTCCTTTCTTATCACAAGTCTATTCACCCCTGCCGATGTACCTAGAGAACTGAATATTGACCCGTCTTTGTATGATGGCATCCCTAAGACTCTCAAGCTGGTAAAGCCAGCCCCTGCAGCTCCCACGATAAAGGCTGCAAGTGGCCGTTCAACACCAATTGCTGGAAAAGATCGTTCTAAGCCGAGTTTTGAATTGGCAGCACGGAAGCCGGATGCCCGACAGGCAATGGTTGAATGTGTTGGAGTTCTATCAAGAATGCCGACCTTTATGATTGAACTCTTTGTAAACTATGACTGTGACGAGAACCGAGCAGATCTCTGCGAAGACCTCGTTGGCCTTTTGTCTAGAAACGCATTGCCGGATTCAGCCACTTGGAGCACTACTAGTGTTCCCCCTCTTTGCCTAGATGCATTGCTCCGATTCGTTCAATTTTTGGCCGAAAGATTAGACGACGAACCTAAGACTGATGGGTTTCCCGACGCGGAGTCTCTTAAGCAACGACGCCAGAGAAAACTTGTTATCTCGAAGGGCGCTGCTATCTTCAATGAAAAGCCCAAAGATGGACTGGCTTACCTTGAAGCACAAGGAATCATCGAAGATACTAGCAACCCTGTATCTGTGGCAAGCTTCCTTCAGAGTACAACGAAAATAAACAAGGCTGTATTGGGTGACTTTATCTCCAAGCGTGGAAACGAGTCGATATTAGATGCATTTCTCAATGCCTTTGACTTTTCTGGTAAGACGCTGGACGAGGCCCTTCGCATGATGCTTGAGACGTTCCGCCTTCCAGGAGAGGCCCCTCTAATTGAGCGCATCGTCAGTCTGTTCTCTGAAAAGTATTTTGAATCCTATACCGATAACGATATTGCCCACAAGGACAGTGTCTTCATCTTGACTTACGCCGTCATTATTCTCAACACCGATCAACACAACCCAAACCTCAAGCACCAGAAGCGCATGACATATGAGGATTTCTCTCGCAATCTTCGGGGGCAAAACAATGGCGAAGACTTCTTGCCTGAGTTTCTACAACGGATTTTTGACTCTATCCGATCCAACGAGATTATTCTACCTGACGAGCACGACAACCAGCATGCTTTTGACTACGCATGGAGGGAGCTTCTTTCCAAGGCTGGCAGTGAAAGTGAGCTCTTAGTTTGTGACACCAATATTTACGATTCTGAACTGTTTGCCACAACTTGGAAACCCATCGTATCTACGCTGGCCTATGTTTTCATGTCTGCCACTGATGATGCGGTATTTGCTCGTGTTGTCACTGGTTTTCACGAGTGTGCCCGGATTGCCGCCAAGTATGGAAACACGGAAGCCCTTGACCAGATTGTGTACTGTCTGTGCCAGATGTCTACGTTGGCAGAGAAATTATCACACAACACTACCCTCAATACGGAGGTACAGGTTGGGGATAGCAGTGTGATGGTTAGCGAATTGGCCGTCAAACTTGGCCGTGATTTCAGGGCCCAATTGGCTTCCCTTGTGCTATTTCGTGTTGTGAATGGCAACGAACCTTTAGTACAACGTGGCTGGAGCTATGTGAGTGAAACTGCGATCCTATCTCGTATATTTGAAAAATAAGACTTTGTCCCTGGCTAACCTATTTTCTAAAAATACTAGATCATTCAAATTTGGCTCAATCTTTTCATCAACTCGCTTATCCCCTCGTTTGCTACTTTATCAAATGTTGACAAGCCCACATTCCCCGATATCCCTCTACAGACCCCTTCTCAGGTTATTGATCGAGCCACTAAGGTTAATGATAGCGGCTTCTTTTCTGCCTTCACCTCGTATATTTCAAGTTATGCTGCCGATGACCCACCGGAGCCTTCTGACGAGGAATTGGAAAGCACTCTCTGCACTATTGACTGCGTAAAGCAATGCAATATGCAAGACATCTTCATCAACATCCAGTAAGATCTCGCCACCTCGCACGTGCAAATGTACAACTGATGCTGATTATAGTTTTATAGGAATATGGATTCTAGTGCTCTGGCGAAGTTCATTGATGTGCTACTACGTCACTTGCCCGAAGGAAGCCCTGCAGTTATCAATGTCATGGCCGACCAGCCGCCAGCATCTCCTGTGAATGGCCAAAGCCCTACCAGCTCCGAGCCCATCTATGACCCTTCTATTCTGTATATTCTAGAACTTTGCACAATCTTGGTGCTCAAGGATGATGAAACCGTTAGAATCCTGGGCCGCCCTGTTGCCGACTCCTTGTTTTCTATACTTCGCGATGCAAAGAGTAATCATTCTATTGTGGTGTCTCGATGTGCGCTGCACCTGTTCGAAGTACTGCGGGCCTCCTACCAAAATGGGTTCATCAATGTTCCTGTTCTTCTTCATACTATCGCCAACTTCCCCAAGGACGTTATGGCCAAGTGTTCTAACCTCTTACTTAAGGGGCTCAGAGCATGTATCCAAGAGCCTAGCCCCTTGCGTAGTGAGATCATGACTTCGCCCGACTTTTGGGCTATTTTGAGATTGCTCTCCGGCCGCCCCGACTGTTCGTCTATAGTTTTTGAGATTCTGGATGTTGTAACTACTGGTGATCCTCCATCTATCATCTCGGATAACTACGAAGCAGCCATAAAGTTGTTAAACGACTTTGCTACAGCCTCTCGTTTATCAACTTCACCTCGACAAGACATTAAACAGCGGCCCGGCAGCCAACGCTCCAAGAAGACTTCTGAAGCAGATGAGGTTGTTTCAAGGGGAATGCGAGCCGTCACCTTGATATACAACATGACGGGCAGAATTCCACATCTGATGAAGCAATCTCATTTGGAGAGTAATGAGGGTAAGTTCTATTTTTTATCTTGACGTGTATGAGTCGTCTTTGGTTCTAACTGGATTTTTAAAGCATGGTCTGCTTATTGGCTTCCTGTATTCAAGTCACTTACTTCACAATGCACAAACCCGTGCCGAGATGTTCGCCAGCTTGCATTTACATCCCTTCATCGTACTCTTTTGTCACCCGACCTCACAGATACGAATCACAAAGAGTGGACTGCCATTTTCAGCGAGGTTCTGTTCCCTCTGATCCATCGTCTTCTAAAGCCCGAGGTATTTTCATCTGACCGCGAAGGCATGGGTGAGATGCGTGTACAAACAGCCTCGTTGTTGTGCAAGGTATTCCTACAGTACCTCGTAATTCTGTCGTCATGGGATGGCATGTTTGATCTCTGGATTAAAATTGTTGATATTATGGATCGCCTCTTGAACAGCGGTCAGGGTGATGTTCTGGTATGTGATGCTGTATTTTGTCAAAGCGACATGTCTCCATACTAACCACCATAAAACCATATAGGAAGAGGCAGTTCGTGAGAACCTAAAGAATGTGGTTCTGTTTATGTCTAGCATTGACTATTTGGTTCCGCCGTCCAAGGACAATTCCAAGGCACAGCTCTGGCATGAGACATGGAAACGTATCGATCGATTCTTGCCTGATTTAAAGAATGACCTAGCTCTTGAGGTAGACAACGAGGGGCCGGCATCTAGTGAAAAAGAGAAGCAGGATGCTATAGAGGATGTGGTTACAGAAGGCGCGGCGTAATTTAGGTTGATGGAGTTGGATAACCATTGCCTACACTAGATAGTTTTGTTTTTCCCCTTTTCTGCGTTTTTACTTTCGACTATTGCGTGTAGATGAAAACTTGGACTAAAACCCGAGTCAGATAGGTTATGGTGTACACACGATTAATAACATAATCTTCAGGACAAGAAAACCTTGGATGATTAAAAACAAAATTCGTATAACGGAACCAGCTAAGAGCCCCAAAGCCCCGATATAAGCATAGAAATATTTCTCAGTATATCAGCCTTGTGACAGGTTTCCAGCCTACCAACTGACACTAGAACTCCAAACAGCCATCTCGAAACTTTTCTTTTCTTTTCAGGATGCCATCTTCTCAACCGCCTATCGCTACGTTAGTGTCATTGCACCCCGGCACTATGTATGCATCTGGCTGACTTATGTTCTACTAACTGTAGGGTTTACGTCCAGAACCTGGAGGAGCGCATCAAGCTTGATGCACTCACTGCGGCTCTGACGAGCATCTTTTCTGAGTACGGCACTGTCCTCGACGTAGTTGCTAAAAGCAATTTAAAAGCTAAAGGACAAGCTTTTGTGGTATTTGACAACCCTGAATCAGCAACCAAGGCCATAGAAGAAATCCAGGGCTTTGAGCTTTTTGGAAAGCCGATGCGCGTCGCGCTAGCTCGCTCCAGGAGTGATGCGACTGTCCAAAAGACCTGCTCAGCCGAAGAGCTTGAGCTTCACAAACGCCACCGCATTGCCGACAAAGGTAGGTTACAGAAGCCACTTAAAGTGTGGCCCGCGTTGTGGGCACGTGCCAGGGAGGCTGTACAGACGGGGGGCTTATTTGCTAACGATTTCAATTTCACCTATAGAAAAGCGCATTGCTGCTGCAGAGGAGCAACGCCGTGCCGAGGCGTTGCAGGAGGGAGCATTGAAACTAGGCCGTGGTCCGACGGGACTCAAGTCGTCCAACCCAGCTGGCCCCGCGGGTGTGGCAGACGAGTATCTCCCTCCCAACAAGATTTTGTTTCTGCAAAATATCCCAGATCAGTACGATACTGATGCTCTCACGTCTGTTTTCGGTCGTTTTGAGGGATTCAAGGAGGTTCGTCTAGTGCCAGGTAGACGTGGGCTGGCCTTTGTTGAGTACGAAAGTGACCAGAATGCCATTACTGCCAAGGAGAGTACTTCAGGCATGACCTTAGGCGATGATGCCAAGCCTCTCAAGGTGACATACCAGAGGAAATGAATGGTAATGGGTATCCAGCATGTTTGGTATGCGAGGGTAGGTGTGGTGTATTCATCAATATTCGCCTTGATTCTGGATGTGGGTTAGTTCTTGACGTGATGCACAACGGGATACGTAGCAAGGAATATATATCTCTTCGGATTCAATACATATAACGTCTAGCAAAACTTATTTCCTGGATGATGCCGCTTTCCTACACAATCAAGCAACGAATAATCAACCCCTCAATACTTAGAAGATAACTTCCTCTTCGTCCCCATCAGCTAATAGGTCCTTCGGGTGATCGCCGTTGTCATCTTCTGAGGGTTGGCCCTTGGCGGCCCTCCTAGCCTTAAGCTCAATATCCTCAGCTGCTGTATCACGCTGCTTCTTGTTTGCAACCTGTGTATGATATGGTTAATACTGGCGTAGTATGTATGGGACATCCTAGTATAGCTGCGAAACATGGCACGTCATTTTTGGGGCATACCTTCTTCAATCTATAAAACTCCTCTCTGTCCAACTCATCAAGCTCGGAGTTGATGTCTAAACACGGGTCAGCTTGTCCTAGTTCTAGGAGGGCGTTATCTTTGAAAGCTTACACTTGATGGTATTCTCCGTTCGTGGGATAATGACATGTTCACTAAAGCGGTTAGCTGACTATTTTGCCAAGGAGGCAGCGACCTGGATTAAAAAGAGGTTCATTCATACATGGCGTTTACTATCAACAGCATGTTAGCATCAAAACATCCAAAATACCAAGGAGAGAATGTAGCTTACCTCTGCGGTTCACGACTTTGATGACCTCATCAAGGATAACAAATGCAGTCTATCACCTCTTGATTGTTAGCATGATGAGTCAATAATACATATGAGCAAGTCTGCAGGCGAAAAAGGGTCCAGACCTGTAAGCTTGCAAGTTCGACAAGCGCTTCCACTGCCCTGGCATAGGTTTCTCTGCATCTTTGGACCTGTTGACCGCCACGTCCCAGACCTGTTAGACCAAAGTCATTGTTTCCTTCAGTTTGGTAGCTTTCAAAGGCAGGAAGAAGAACGCCCGAGACGTTCTCCTGCTTTGTGCGCAGGCGGAATCTAGCGGACTTTGCAGATTCTTGGATCTGGTAGCCAATGTCACCACCAACAGCATAGGTGACTTCAGCCAGGGAAAAGGCGGCAATCTCCATAACTCGGCCCATCTTCCGTTTCGCCTCATCGATGCGTCTGGTGATTTCTAGCAGCAGGCAGATGAGTTGGTAAGCGTTTATATACGACGAGTATTGGATTCGGATGGGGCGATATTTAAATACCTCGGAAGCGCCTATAAGATAGCCATGTCATGTTAGAACCAAGCATTTACGACAATTGGTGGTCAACATACTTTGTGAGAGCCTCGCTCTTTCTCTTCAGAAGACTGTGGCCAGTTTCAGCGCCCTTCAATTTAGCCTTCATCAAGCCCAGCGACTGGCGCGTGGGGAAGACGGGTTCGCGATCCTATGGTTTATGATATATGAGAAAGATGTGCTATACTGGTTGATCATGTGAATTGCAAGCAGACATTGCACAACTTACAGCAGCGCCTGACATGTTAGATCCGAATACAACAGAGGTACGGTACGTAAGAGATGGCGATAAAGTGAAAATAAGGCGACGGTAGTAGTGTGTAGAAGGCGAGGGCTTAAACGCAAGCAGCAAATTGACTTGAGACCAGACTGTTAGTAGAGTGAGCGTTATCGTAGCGAATTTAAAGGGCAATCAATGCGTTGAAATGCTCATAAATCATTCCGAGCTCGACTTAACTGGCATAGGCTAAGCTGTTTGGTGCTGCGGCCAAATGCATATACCAGGAATATGCATTAATCGATATGCTGCACAGCCAAGTCCCTTGCTGAGACCGGCCCAGCTTTTTGAAGGACCTGCACGAAATGTCCACTCGATCGCCCTTTTGTTCCTTACACCGTCTTGCGCCGCCTTTGCATTTGGATTGAACAGCAAGAGTTCCATTTTTCTTACTTTGCTTCTAATGCGCAGCATCATCGGAATCTCTTAGCTTCAGCCTAAGGCACCGCCATATGCGATAAAGCCCCCTCTCTGGCCAATTCCGTGTGTAGATGCCTGCCGCGATCACTGCCTCAGTCATGGCGGCTCGGCATGAAGTCGACCTTTGCATGATTGTATGTTCATTTCTTTTCCAGCGCTATCGCCATCCAACTTTAGTCTTGCTAATCCAATCCGATCCGCTTTAGACCGAAGATGATGCAGTGTACGAACACGACATTCTCCGAAACCCCAGTAGCCCCAAGCCATGGCTGGCCTTTATTGCTGCTAAGCTCCAGCATGGAACCGTTCGGCAGCAAGCTTTCGTGATGGAGCGGGCATGTATGCAACTCCCCAGATCTTACAAACTATGGAAAATGTATCTCGAGTTCCGTGTGAAGCATGTGAAAAGGCTCAATGCGGCAATCTTCTCCATTGAGTATCGCAAAGTCAATTCTCTTTTTGAGCGCGCCCTCATTCTCCTCAACAAGATGCCTCAAATTTGGGAGCTGTTTCTCAAATTTCTTTTGCTTCAACCAGCCATAACTACGACCCGACGAACATTCGATCGTGCATTACGCGCCCTTCCCATCACCCAACATCAACGGATCTGGGCTCTCTATCTTCCCTTTGCCAACTCGGCATCGGGCGAGACGGCAATCAAAATTTGGCGGAGATACATACAAATCCACCCACAAGATTACGAGGACTACATTGAGCTCTTGGTTCATGTGGGCAAATACACGGAAGCAGTCCAGGCGTATATTTCTATGCTAAATAATCCCAAATTTGCAAGCAAAAATGGCAAAGGCAAGCACGAAACCTGGAGCGAAATGGTCGATCTCCTTGTTGGACATGCCTCAGAAATCAAGACGGGATCAGAAAACGGAATCAATGTCGAGCGAATCCTACGAAGTGGACTTGGTTTATTTCCAGATCAACGAGGCAATCTTTGGTGCGGTCTTGCAACATTCTGGATCAAGCGCGGGAACTTTGATCGCGCTCGTGACATCTTTGAAGAGGGTGTATCAACAGTCATGACAGTGCGAGATTTCACTATGATATTCGATTCGTTCATGGAGTTCGAGCGCAATGTCATTGAAGCGCTCATGGAAAAGGCCGGTATACGAAGCGATAAAGGTATTGTGGACGAAACAGCCGACTTTGAGCTTGACATTCATATGATGCGACTCGAACAACTGCTTGACCGGCGGCCTTTCCTTCTCAACGACGTTCTGCTCCGGCAAAACCCCAACAGTGTCCATGAATGGGAAAAAAGAGTGGTGCTCTGGGGCCAAAATGCGCAAGAGGTTGGAAAGACGTACGCCAATGCGCTTGCAACTATTCAGCCTAAAAAGGCCATTGGACCCCTTCATGAACTATGGGAAAACTACGCCAAGTTCTACGAATCGGCAGGCGACCTTGCTACCGCACGTGTCATCATGGACAAGGCCGTCAGGGTCCCTTTTAAATCTGTTGCTGAGCTTGCTGATATGTGGGTGTCCTGGGCAGAACTAGAGCTGCGCAATGAGAACTTTGAAGATGCAGTAAAGGTTATGCGCAAGGCTGTCCAGGCACCAAAACGATCCACGGTTGACTACTTTGATGAAACCCTGACGCCCCAACAACGAGTACACAAAAGCTGGAAGCTATGGAGTTTCTATGTTGACCTTGTCGAGAGTGTAGAGGGCCTTGAGGAAACGCGCAATGTTTATGAGCGGATATTCGAGCTGAGGATAGCAACGCCACAGACTGTTGTCAACTATGCCAACCTGCTAGAGGAGAACCAGTACTTTGAAGAGTCGTTCAAAATCTTTGAGCGTGGTCTGGATCTGTTCAGTTATCCCGTGGCCTTTGAGCTGTGGAATCTGTATTTGACCAAGGCAGTTGACCGCAAAATCAGCATCGAACGACTCCGAGACCTCTTTGAACAGGCTATTGAAGGCTGTCCTCCGCGGTTTGCGAAGGTCATATATCTCATGTATGGTAACCTAGAAGAAGAACGCGGCCTAGCACGCCATGCTATGCGCATCTACGAACGCGCTACCAGGGCTGTATCCGACGAGGATCGTGCCGACATGTTTAGCTTTTACATCACAAAGTCAGCATCCAACTTCGGACTACCGTCAACACGCTCCATCTACGAGAAAGCCATTGAAATTCTTCCAGACACGGACGCCCGCGACATGTGCCTCAAGTTTGCTGAGATGGAAAAACGTCTAGGAGAAATCGACCGCGCCAGAGCTATCTTTGGCCATGGATCTCAGTTCTGTGACCCTCGCACGAGTCCCGATTTCTGGGCCAAGTGGGAGGCATTTGAAGTGCAGCACGGAAATGAAGATACCTTCAAGGAAATGCTGCGGGTCAAGCGCAGTGTCCAGGCTCAGTTCAACACAGATGTCAATTTTATTGCAACACAGGCTCTAGCTCGTGTTCAAGGTGCCGGTGCAGGTGGAGACAGCCAATCATCGCCAGATGCCATGGCCCTTCTCGAAAGACAATCTAAGGCACCTGTGGGCTTTGTCTCTGCCGGTACTTCTTTCCGGTCAGGACCTCCAGAAGAGGCGGCCGCCCCTCAAGCTGCTAACCCAGATCTAATCGACATTGATGATGAGTAATCAATATTAGGCCACGCTTATTTCTTTTGCCTTCATTTCTTTATTGAACACCCCATTTAGTTTGTCGTTTTTCCCTCTGTTTTTCTCCTTTATCGAGCCCCTTCTTACTATTTCCTCGAGGCAGTAGTCTGAACATTTATTTGTACTAGCTGTTGTGATGTCTATAAAATAAGGGTTGTTGATCCAAATATTCGACCAGAAGCTTATTAAAGAGGGGTCTTTAGGGTTAGTTATCTTTAAAGGTGGGTGTGTGTGAAGTGCTCGCGGGAGGCTTACAGTCCACGAAAATTTTGTAGCTTTCTTCATTGATGAGAAATGAAGACAGCTTTTTATGAAACGGTCGCTCGCCCTCCTCCTCCAAATCGGATTTAAACGATCCATCATGTCGACTTCCTTATTGCCTCGGATAAATCTTACGCCAAACGAAACCAGACTCAAGAATCTTCTCCTGGATCTTACAGCCTCACTCGACCAAGACCAGCCAAATGGCCCGATAGTGCTGCGATGGGCTGGCGGTTGGGTGAGAGACAAGCTTCTGGGAATTGAAAGCAACGATATCGATGTTGCTATCAACTGCATGACCGGCGAGACCTTTGGCCTTGAGCTGGGGAAGTTTTGCCAGGAGGCATGGGTCGTAGAAAAGTATGGCATAAAAAAGGATGACCTCCATGGCCTACACTTGATTCGATTGAATCCTGAAAAATCCAAGAACCTAGAGACGGCTACGACCCAACTGTTCGGTGTCGACCTGGATTTCGTCAATCTCCGCAAAGAGACTTATGCACAGGATAGCAGAAATCCCGAGGTTGAGTTTGGAACAGCATATGAAGATGCCATGCGCCGAGATGCAACGGTCAATGCCCTATTTTATAATCTGCACTCGGACAGTATTGAGGATCACACGGGTGGTGTGGCTGATCTCAAGGCCAAGGTCATTCGCACCCCCCTTGAGCCTTTCCAGACCTTCATGGACGACCCTCTCCGGGTCTTACGACTAGTTCGTTTCGCTAGCCGTTTAGGCTTCACTATCGCTGAAAACACCCGCCGATTTATGAGCGATCCGCGGGTCCTGGACGCCCTAGCTCTGAAGATTACCCGTGAGCGCGTAGGTATTGAGCTTGATAAGATGCTCAAGGGTAGGTTTTCCTCACAACACTTTTTTGTTTCTTCGCTGGATACTGCAAGCCTCAACTAATGCGGTGTCATCTGTGTCTGCAGGGAATGATCCTCGAGCTGCGCTGCAGCTGATTTATGAACTTGGCCTTTATCATACTATCTTTACCAATGTCGCCCAGCCTGACATACCCAGGCCGGATATTACAAATTGGCCTACGGCATTCAACCTTCTTCACGATATGTCAAAAAACGGGACTGGCGACTTTCCTTACAACTCTCTAGTAACGGACAGTAACGAATCCTATCTCGCGTGGGCACTTGCATGTCTCTGCCCATGGGAAAATGTCCCAACTCCACGAAGTGGACAACAGCCCAAGTCCAAGTCACTTCCTCAGATTGTCACTGTTGCACGCGAAGGGTTCAGGGCAACAAACAAACTCTCTGATTGTCTCACCGGATCACATAAAAATATCGACGAGATTCGCCGATTTAAAGATGCAGTGCTAGAGGGACAGCTGTGGGCTAAAAAGCGAGGTACTGTAGCTATGATGATCAGAAGATGGGAAGGAAACGCTATGAACTGGCGTCTTCAAATTCTCTATGCGATGCTCGTTGAAGCACTCCGCTATCCTCCTGATGCTACCCAAGAACTCAAACAGCTTCGGGTCTCATGGGCCTCGGTCTTGAAAGAGCTCGAAAACCTCAATCTTATGGATGCGCATCTTGTCGTGGGTCTTGTAGATGGCCGCACTCTTTCAAAGGCTCTGAACAAGCGTCCCGGGCAATGGATGCGTCCTGCTCTCGATATCTGCCTTGAATGGCAATTCGACAACCCTGGTGTCGCGGACGTCACAAAGGCGATAGATGCTGCTCGTGAAGTATATGGATAAGAAAGCAGCGCAGGAGAGTAGTGGTTATAGATGGTGATCAATATTGAGATACAGTGGATCTCAATACAATTCACACTGCCTGTCTGTAGTGTATCGTTAACCCTAACTGTGGAGACGGACGTACTGCCGAGTTTATTTCGAGCTCTTTTCTGCTTTCATTGAACATTACTGCTCTGCACCTGAGATCATTTATCATCGCGAACAATCAACCATGGACTCACTACTAGCAAAAGTACGCAGCATTGACCCAATGTCCATCCTGGAAGATGATGGGAGCCGGAACCTTGAAGGTTAGAAGCTTCATGTCCCATGATCATGACAATTTCTCTCAGGTTAACACATCACCAGACCTAAAGCTTGATAGTAGTGAATGCAAATATCAGGCTGAAGACCTAGTCCGCCTGCTTAGCGTGGGGAAGGAAACGGTGAGCCTCGTTGTCATTTCATTTCTAATCATCAATCTAACACTGAAGCGCAGAATATTGTGGAAGCCTTGACGGCTATTTTGTTAGCTCTGAGGCAAGATACTGTCGATGATATTCAAAAACTAAACCTGCATCTACCGTCGGAACTACAACCCCTTTTGATTTCTGCCAATGGTCCTCCTTCTGGCGGCGCTGAAGCTTTGGCTAGCCTGAAGATTATTCATCAGATGGTCAAGTTCCGCAAAGCTACAAACCCAGCCCTTTTGGCACCCGTAATAGCGTATATTGACCCCAGCGACGACTGGAATAGCCACAAATTAAACGCTCTTGCGTCGGAAATCTTGGCGTCGTATGTCCAGAATGGGGGCTGTATCGAAGAAGTCATGGACTCGGTGCTAAGTCAAGTGATACGTCCTGCCATTTCATCTATTAGACTGAAACAGAGAACGACGAGTCTAGCAACGCTACAAGACCGCTCGGCAGATCGGCCATGGCACAATCGGGGCTTCTTCCTACGACGGATGTATGAATGGATCTTGACTACTTGCTCGGTATGCACATTAGTTCAAAATGAGAAGCCTTCATCTATTATATGTTTCTTTGCTGACAGGCTACCTACATAAATACAGCCCAAATACGCTGCAAATCACTGGTCACAGCTTTTACCGTTCCTACTTAACCTCCTCGACGACAGCGACACTCCATCCCGAGCTTCTGGCCTCCGTTACAGTATCATCCTCGTCGACAAGCTTCCTCGCCAGATTATCCTCAACAATGGCGTTGGCCAAGTTATCTGGGATGCGGTGTTTCCCGCCATATCTATTCTGCCTGGTGTTTATCCTGAACACGAAGTCATCCAAGTAGTTGAGCTCGCTTATGCTAGTCTTTCTTGCATCGCCTCTAAAAACGACCAGCAGAAGAAAACGGCGTTGCTCGATAAAGTTTTACGGGAAGGAGTTTTTACAAACTATTCTCACGCCTCGCAGTTTTCCAGTATTATTGAACTATTTTTACGCGAAATGGCTGCCATCATTGATGCAATGGGTATTCATGCTGTGAAGCATCTAAAGGTAGGCAAATACAGCGATATGCATTATTATGATCAAGCATTGGTGGCACGTTTTGGTTGAGTAGAGGGGGCAGTTGACTGACAAAATTTCACCTCTTCTAGGATATAATCCCTATCCTGTCAATGGTTATGACGGATCCATTTTTGCTGGATGTCAGCATAAAATCTGTCTACGAAACATGCATTGCGCTCGAGAAGACTCTCGCAGTATGTTGGGTGCGTATCAGAAGCCTGTACGCCGGAGAAGTTCTGAATATGGTCTGTATATGTTGGTTGAATGTGAAGACAGCCCTGTCTTCTCCCCGACATTTACCAAGCACCAAGAAAAAGCTATTTGGAAGAGTTAAGGAACAGCTTATAAAAATAGCGGCTATGATAAAGGCCCTCTTAGACGACCAAGGGGATACTGAGTTTTCAATCAGGTCACTTCTGCAAACTCAGCCATCTCTTGAGGACTTATTCAAGCACCTGCCAAGCAACGGCGGGATGTTGCTTGAAGAATGATTTGCCCTGTAGCCATTTCCGATATGCTTTGTAGCGCTTCTTCTGGGAGTCGTTTTCAGTGACATTAAGAGGATCATCCCCGATTTCCATAGTCTCGATATAAGCCTGTAAGTCCTCTGTACCAGATGGCTCAAGACCTTCGGATTGCCATAGACCATGCACAAACCTGATATATTCGGGTTCAACATCTGCAGGTGTCTCCGCTGAAACGACCAAGGGCAGACTATGGGGATGGGATAGATAATGGAAATAATCTTCCTTCTCTTCCACACTAACGTCTGGGTCTAATGATTCATGAACAGCCTTGGCAAAAATCGATTGCGCCGACTCGAACTTTTCGTGTGGCGTTAACTTTTGCGGTTGTGTCCCAGAAACTGGAGTCGCGTTTGTGTTGCTCGTTGTTGGACCTGTTGTGGAAGACGTGCGTGTAGGTGCTGGATTCTGCATAATGTGAGAATTGTTTGTATGGAACCACTGCTGTAAAGAGGATCCGCGGGTAGAAGCGCCGTCTGCATCTTCATCTTTTAGGTTATTTTCAGTAACCGACTTCTCGGGGTGTCTCTTGAGTGGTGCATTAGCCTCTGGGCCAATTCTGACCCGAAATGGGCTCATGTCTACTGGGCTTTCAGAGGGACGGGAGGCTGCTTGTCCCTCCTTCAGAGTTGATTTCATTCTAAAAGCAAACATGTTGTTGAAAGTTGATAGAGTTAGAGGTCGGTAGTACTCAACCCAGTAATTATCAAAACGATCAATAGAGAATATCTCCCGAGAAGTATGTGTTGCGCAGTAGTCCAGCGGGATTTGTCGTGGCTGGAGATGTCGCGGGTTGAACCAATTCATGTAGTCTTTTATGGTAAGCTCCTCATCCTTGGCTGGCCTTGGGTGGTGTAGCTGGTGGTCACCATGCATATCCCATAAAAAAGGTTTTCCAGGTTCGTACACATAATTTCCGAGAAACAGGTTGTAAGTCTGTTGCCTTTGGGTATCCAGGAATGAGTTGTTGTAAAAGCGTTTAAAACTTTCCAACATGTCACGCGGGTTACTCGTCCAGGATCCTGTTTTCCGATATGTTTCAACGGTGTTGACAAGCTGCGAGCCAGCATACTGTAAGGCGATAGTATCACCGTGGTCATGGTATAGATTGGTCAACATGTTGATAGCGTCGGTATCATAATCCAAGGTTGTATCGGGTAGGACGCCTAGAGCGTGTAACTGGTGTCCAAGCGCCCTCTTTCCTATCACGAACTGGGCTGCATTTGTGCGATCCAGGCAGTCGATGCAGTTAGTCCGAACCACGCCATTCTGTACCCTCAGAGGAGCCACAGAGGAACTAGCGCTACCATTGCGGAAAAAGCCGGTTTTGAGAATAGTTTCTTCGGCTATGCTTTCGAGTGTGGAAATAACGTCTTGATCTCTACTTTTAGATGCTCTGCTCATATCCCATGCTGTGTGGATGATCTTGGCATCGTTGGGCAGATACTGGTTTAAATACGACGTGGCTTGGATATAGTGATCCAACAGTTTGGACTCCCTTGGAATTCTTTCGCGGGCTTTGACCAAGTTCAGAACGTATACCGGTGTTCCATACCGCTCAAAGAGGTTGTCGAAGTGAGCGGCAGCCCCAGAGTAAAAGGGATCTGATACTTGGAGCTCTATAGGCGGTTTTGGAGATACCCCTGAAGCATCTTGCGTCCATGATAAGGGAATGCTTCCTCGGTGTTGTACATAGGATGTGAAGTGAGGGTTGCTGTAAAGCTCGGGTCCTGGAGAGTGAAAAGAAGTTGTCAATGCCTCAGAGACAATCTGCTCTGTTTCAACCTCATTGGCAACATGACCCTATATGAAAATTAGTAGCTGTCAAGCAAGGGAAGGGGTAAAGAAAAGCCTAGAGAGGCTTCAAAAAATGAATGTAAAAAATGTGAAGAATTTCGGTGATCTTTATACCTTTTCGGTTACTCCGCGCTTAAGGAAACGCACACCCGCATAATGACGAGACCGCCGGCCGATAAGGGTAATGTGAACTATGCGTCCGAAGACATTCAGAGCTAAGACAACCGGTTAGAAATCTAGCGCAACATATTTAGATTGCTAGTTTTACCACGATCAAGACAAGATAACTCACCGCTTTGCTCAATATACCCATGAATGATGGCTCGACACCAGGCATAGGGGTTCTCCATGCAGGATTTGGCAGGTTCTACAAGATGAGAATTCCACACAAACATGCCATTAAATCCATGATTATCAGCCTCAAGTAGTTGAGTAGTAAGCCTTTTTCTTTCTCGTGAAATATTGTGTTGCAAAGTATGGCTGATGTCATATGAAGGGCTGTAGTAAAATGTTCTGGTGAGATCGAGAGAAGTAAAGATATTTAGAAAGCGAGATTCTTCTGCATTACGATGGTCTTGTTTGTTCTTGTATCTGGTGAGTGGGATAATCTCGGTACCCTCGATTTGGTATATATGATGGCCCCCTATTACAGCAACGGTACTCTTCTTGGTAATGACAACCAGATAGTAGGGGCCAGTAAAACGAATGAAGCCAAGTAGACCCCAAATGGTGCTTCGGAGCTTTATGCCACCAGTTGCACGATTGCCATCTTCAATTGTTTCTAAGAGCTCATTCATTCCATTTCTCGTGTAGACTGTCTTATCGTCTGCGATAGATAACTCACTGTCCTCGGATGTCCGCTCAATCTTGAGGATACGATGATAGTTTTCAGTGACATCACTACCAACAACATAGAAGCGCGAAGCGGTTTCATAAAGCCCAAACTTGTGGAAATTAAATGACTGGTTGCCTTTTGTTTGGGGACCAGGAAGGGGGGTTTGCGTACTCGCTGATGAAGTGGCATCATCTTGGCTATCAGTCCATGCACAGTTGTCAATATTCTCAACAGTGTTTATGGGAAGCGGGAGCTTCAAAGTTCGTGCTGAGTTATCTTCGGGAGGCATTGATTTTTTTAACAAACGTGATATGATTTGGATTGAAATATGAGAGCGATTATGAATAGATGCAATCACAATTGTACATAAGCGTCATTCAGCCACGATTCGTGTAACCTCAAACATCAAGACGATAAGATAAGGACGCTCCTTGCTGTGGAGAATTTACGCCGCGTTCGGTAGAACCTCGGCTAATTCTTAGATGGTGAAGGGACCGGAGAGGTTTGATTTGATTTGAATATATTTATCGCCTACTGGAGTCACGAAGATCAAACAATAGATCCGAGAGGTGATCGCTTGCGGCACTTTACTAGTCAGAACACCTCTACAATAAGCTCAAGAAGTTGAGATAATGTACATGCTGAGCAAGCACGACAAACAAGCATGCGTGAGAAAAGGTTCAAGCTCGAAGCCAGACCTCAGGGTAAAAACGTGACGAAATATTTGAACAACTAAACACAATCGCTATCTTCTTTTCTAGACATGAAAACAACAATCCGACGTGTCCTTCAGATGTGGCCGGCTTTGCCACACACTCCACAACGGCTTTCCTTCAATGCGCTCGACCACCACTTCTCGACAATTCGGCCGCTACCTGTACATCAATGTGGTTCTTCTGGTCAATTGCTTCTTTCACCTCTTCTACTGTCGTCTTCCCTTAATTCTATAGCCTGGTCCTGCTTGATCTGTGCTGTAGGCTAGGTGTCTCATTTGAATGTCCAAGTATCTGGCTCTCGGGCATCACCCAGCCTTCAGCATTGATCGCCTGAATGACTGGGGCTCATTCACAGTTTCCGCGTTGTAATAATCTCGTCTTTCCACACTTCTCTGTACCCATGGCAACTCTGCCACTATCATAAAGCTAGTCTCGTCGAAGTTGTAGAGAACAGCTAGCTTGATGCTGTGTTTTGTGATTGTGTGATCAACGAGCCTAAACCAACTGTGAATAATAGCCAGATTGCAGGCATTCGGATCGCTTGTAGTTATATTTACGATGGAAACTCGTCTTGAGGTCTGGCTGTCACTTTATGGAGGTAGAAGCCCAGTGGTTGCTAACGCCAGGTGTGTTGCAGTCAGTGAACAGTCGATTGGTCATTTCTTCCACATGGAGTAATTACAAAAGATATTCTCACGAATCCAGATCGAGAATGAACTGAACGATAATCTGTTCCACTATATCAGATAGTCTGCGTGACTTGGGGATCCAATCGCGTTGCGACTGAATACCACTCTGTCAGCGCCATAGTATCATACGGCCAAATTGCTAGATGTCTGCAGCGCATCAGAGCCTTGATTTTGTGTCGTTTTGAAGGGCCTTTAAGGGCAGAATTATTTTACCTTTAATATTTAGGTCTGGCATAATTCATGGTCGAGAAGTTGTTGATCAATAAGAGGTGATACCAGTTGAAGAAACTTTGTCACATGCTCGTTTGTTACACGGGCTTGGTCGTCATACAAGCTTATGACGTACATTGCTCAATACTCCACCTCAGTACCGACATCTGTAAAACACATCAAAATAAGTTCAATAAAACATATATATATAGCTTCGTTGTTATGATTTAGCTTACAAATGGTCATGTAAACAGATTCAGAGATAATCAAAGATTCAAAATTAAAAAGCGAAGCGAAAAAAAGACTATATAATAATCTATGGCTCAGGCCCGGCCCTTGTCCAAACGCCACGAGTGTTAGGGTTTGGAAACCCAAGTTTGGTCTGGTCAGCTTTGGAACTTTTTGGAAAAGGCTGAGGCCCGTTAGCACTAAACTAAAAAATTGGTGGTGGGAGTTAATTAATTTTAAAATAGCACAGGCTTCCCAGTGTGTTTCCTGTCTTTTTCATCAAGATATATTTGTGACGACTTTGTCCGTTTTGTAGACTGGAACCTTACATCATATTCTTATCTTTTCTTTTAAACCGATGTTAGTTTCCGGTATTCTACTGTTTATTATTATCGTGTCGTTTGATCTTAGTGATTCCAGTAGACGTTAAATATATTTTAAATCAAATCAAACCACAGAACTTCTTATCGCACCAACAAACGCCAACTTGATCCCTCTTTCTTCCCCCACAAAATAGAGCAGCAACACCTTAACCAAGTTGCAGCTTTGCAGGAGGAACTGCAGATTCTACGTGCGACAATGCAACAGATAGCTAACTATATCAATGCAACAGCCCATCCCCCGAAGCCCCCAACACGCCCCACGACCCCATAGCTCGACTCTACTCTACCAAGCTCGAGGAGTTTTCCTTGTGGTTAGCCCATACGGAACGAGTCTGGAGGGCCAAGGAAGGTCTTTGCCCTGACCACGAGTTTATAACCATCGTATATGGCAGCAGTCATGGTTCAGCCCGAAATCGAGTCAAAGGAGTACTAGACATGAAGCTCTGCAACGCGCCTGGCACCTGTAATGCTTTTCTTGCCCGCCTAAAGGAAGTCTTCCAGGACCTTCCCGCGTAAGATGGAGCACTGCGGCGTTTGCAGACAATTGGTCAAGTAAAGACACGCATCGACGACCATGCTCAAAAATTCGAGGACCTCAACCGCAGGACCCCAATGTCATGGACAGGGAACGTAATCGCCAAACATCAACCGCCCAGCAAGTGGCAGGTGACAGCAACATTCTTCAATCCTCTTTATTGATCAAGGGACTCCGCGCTCAAGCTCCTTTTCACCTTAAAACCATACAACGATCAACCATCAGCAGTCGCCACACAGACCGTCCGATTGCAGCTGGACATCGGTGGACTGAGAGAAATAGTGTTCGCACTGGTGGTACCGGACATGTACGAAGACGAAGTCATGATAGGATACCCATGGCTACACCACCGCCTTGTCTTCCCAAAGTTTTCCATCCCCCAGTCCCTAGCCAACAACGCAAAACTCACACGGCCGACTGAACTGAAGATAGCTCGTGTCCGCAAAATCTGGCATCACGTCATCAAGGTTTTCGCTGCAAGCCTACAGGATATCAACAGGACGTCGGAGAAACTGGCCAAAGAAGAGGAGCCTTGCTCAGACGAGTGGAAAGACAAGATCAAGACTGGATAGACGGAAATAACGTAATTGACTCGACCCAGAAGCCCTATACGCTCGGCGTCTGCCTCCCCTAAGCCCAGGAATGAACCACGAGATCAATTTCGCTATCCCAGATTCCAAAGCACCACTGTACGGTATCTCCCACGACAAATTGATTGTCCTACGCAAAAACCTGCTGAATTTACTAAACAGGAAGTTCATTCAAGTGAGCAGCTCAACAGCAACAGCCCTAATATTGTTTGTCAAAAAGCTAGGTAGTAGACTGAGATACTGTGTAGAGTATTGGTTGCTCAATAAGATCATGAGAAGGGACTGTTATCCCCAACCGAATTTCGAAGAAATACTGCGGCAGATCAGCCGAGCACACTGGCTCACAAAACTCGACAAAGTAGCTGCTTTTCATAACCTTCGGATCGAGCCTGGACATGAATGGAAGACAGCTTTCCGCACCCGCTTCGGCTCCCTTGAATGGGACATTATGCCATTTGGATTGTCCAACGTCCCTGCCTAGTTCCAACGTTTCCTCAACACGGTACTACAGAAATACTTGGGTGCGTTCTGCTCCGCCCATGTTAACGACATCCTATGCTAGGATTTGGAAACCCAAGTTGAGTTTGAAAAACTCCGGGAAAATGCTTTCCTAAGGCTAGGGCCCGTCACCCTGAACCCAAGAATTCATGGGTGCTATTTGCTCCGAAAAGCTTGTATGGCTTATGTATTAATCAGTTTTTAATCAGAATATATTTGTTTCTGCCAATTTCGTCCGTTTTTGTGGACTGGGCCGTTACATTATATTCTGTTCTTTTTTTCTTGCATATTTTTACTGTTTTTTTTTTTAACTGGCACTGGTTAATGTTTCCTCTGGCCACCTCACAAAACGTATCCCCTACTGCCCGCAATACGGAACCCAATTTCTGTACGGCTTACACTGAGTGTTCACCATTTATTATCACTTTTGCTGGTTATCATACATAAGCTACTATCGCACAAACGAACGTTAATTGGCCCGACATCCTTACTCTCAAAATGGCCGAACAACCTCCCCCATCACTATTGAATCTACAGGAGCAAATACATGTCATGCGCGGGACTCTGGAAACGATGAATAAGCAATTTCTCGCTGTCCTTGGTACTATGAAGCCTCGCAGGAGTCTCGAGATTCCAAAGCTGGAATCCACCAATCCCGAAGAATTCGCCATATGGTTTGACCAGACAAAGCGAATCTGGGATATTGAGAAAGCTTTTTGCTCTGATCACGAGTTTTCCACCCTAGTATACCTCAGCGCAGCCAACTCAGCTCGCAATCGTATAAAAGCGGTTCTTGACACAGGATTATACGACACTCCTGGCACCTGTGACGCGTTTCTCGCCCGACTGAAAGAGGTTTTTGAGGTCTTTGCTGCGCAGGAGGAGGCATTGCGTCACGATCATACCATTCGGGAGAAAGCACTGAGTCGCCTCTATACCATTCGGCAAGGAAAGGCGCCAATCGAGGATCACATCCAAAAGTTTGAGGACCTCCTAACCCTCGCCCAAGGCAACGATCTGCACGACAGCCAGAAAGTTCTCTGGCTCAGACAGAGTCTAGACCCGGTACTTCGCAAGCTTGTCCAAAGGAACCTCCCGCCGGCCAGTTACGATGCGTACAAGAAGATGACGCTTTCTGCGGCGCAGGTCCTTTTACAGGAAAGAGAGGACGATAAGTTGTTGCATCCCCAGAATTGAATTCACCTTAATCGCAGCTACTTCCTCTTCAACTAAAACGTCACCCTTCGCAACGGCCCATGATTTCAACCCATAACCAGTACAACTACAGCCAGATGCAATCACTCCGTTGGCACTACCACCAGGGCAAAACCAGAGCCCAGTGGCGCAAGCCACCAGAATGATGAAAGTCTGGCGGACCAGGCCAAGTGGGTGCATTCTGCACGGAGCGCTGCGAAAACGGACATGGAGGAACGTGCGAACTGCTAGGGCTGCGCCTGTATGTGTTAGGGCTATGCCCATTGGTCCACGTGAGACCCCACCACACAGATACAACCTACAAATACCCTTCTTCTGCCAGTACAGTTTAGCTAGTTACTTCCCTTTCTTCCTTAATGCATGTTCTTTGATTATTCCAAACTGGTTACAATGAAGATCTTGTACACCAAACCGTGACAACCGGCGGGTTAAATACGCCCCCCGCCCTGACATACTGATACAGGTTCTGGAGCTGGGCGGCAGGTAGGGGAGACGCATCTGATGCGAGGATTCCCAGATTACCTTCCGGGACGAGGGCAGGAGTAACAGAGGAGGTGACAGAGTCAGACACAATGTACAAGGTCTTTTGGGGGGCGATGCTTGCAAACTGTTATGAGTCGGGCAGAGGTAGAACAGAACCAGATAAAGAGAGAAACGAAGAGACCGAGAGGAAGAAAGAGGCTGCACTTCAAGGCGAGAGCAACAGAATAAGATAGGACCAAAACTATGAGAACTGGAATCAAGAACACGGGCCTTCTGGTTGTATCGTGTACGTGCTCTTGAACAGCCAAACCCAGTCTACAGTTTGGAATTATCGATGAGGCCGTCTATACCGGTTCGTGTCACGGTTTGGTGTACAAGATCTTCATTGT
>NETT01000214.1:0-37661 GCA_003449175.1 Ceratocystis smalleyi
AAGACGGTGACGGGAGTTGACACAGCACAGTTGGATGCAGTCAACGCGAGGATAAACCTGCTGATCGAATCACTGAATCGAAGTGACTCAAAGCGAAAAAATGCTGAAGAGTCCGATATAGTGGAGGAGCAACCACCAACAAGGAAGCAGAGAATGGACGAGGATGACGGAACGACGCATAGAGCCATGATAGCATTGTCGGAGTCTTCCATGACACTCAGGAATGCTATTTCACATCCGGCCGAGAGTGAGGAATGGAGATTAGCTATTGAGAAGGAGTTGGATACTCTGACTAAGTTTGGAACTTGGCGTTTCGTCCCCAAACCAGACGGATGTACCCCGATCGACACACGCTTCATGTTTGCCAAGAAGTATGGCATTGAGGGAAACCTCGAGAAATACAAGGCTAGATTGGTGGTACGAGGTTTCCGACAGGAATATGGAGTGAACTTCTTTGAAAGTTTTGCGCCGACTCCAAGCAGTGCTACTCTAAGATTGTTTTTGGCGTCTGTATGCCAATATGATTTGGAGTGTCACCAAATCGACGCGTGTAATGCTTTTGCACAGTCGAAACTGAAAGAAGAGGTGTACGTTCAGTAAACGGGGGAGGTCTGGAGGATACTTTTGTAGGATCAGAATGAGATGTCGAAGAGGGCTTCATGTGAGGATGCTGAGGAAGACCTACTACCGGCCACCAGTAAAAAGAAGGAAAAAGTTATANGCAGAGAGCCATGATAGCATTGTCGGAGTCTTCCATGACACTCAAGAACGCTATTTCACATCCGACCGAGAGTGAGGAATGGAAATTAGCTATTGAGAAGGAGTTGGATACTCTGACTAAGTTTGGAACTTGGCGTTTCGTCCCCAAACCAGACGGATGTACCCCGATCGATACACGCTTCGTGTTTGCCAAGAAGTATGGCATTGAGGGAAACCTCGAGAAATACAAGGCGAGATTGGTGGTACGAGGTTTCCGACAGGAGTATGGAGTGAACTTCTTTGAAAGTTTTGCGCCGACTCCAAGCAGTGCTACTCTAAGATTGTTTTTGGCGTCCGTATGCCAATACGATTTGGAGTGTCATCAAATCGACGCGTGTAATGCTTTTGCACAGTCGAAACTAAAAGAAGAGGTGTACGTTCAGTTGCCGGCAAATGTTGAATGCCCGAATGGCATGGTAGCGAAGTTGGAACGCTGCCTATACGGGTTGAAACAAGCCGCATACCAATGGAACGAGGATTGCACGGAACACCTCAATGCAATGGGATTCACGAAGACGTTGGCGGAACCATGTCTGCTCTTCCATGAGGAAAAGAAGATGTTAGTTCTGCTGTATGTTGATGACATCACAATTGCAGCACCGGACATGAAGTCAATCCAGTGGTTCAAGGATGAATTTTCGAGACGGTTCAAAGTCAAAGACTTGGGTGAAACTACACAAGTCATCGGAGTGCAAGTGCGTCGGGATAGATCACAAAAAAGAATGTGGTTGAACCAGGAGCAATACATTCAGAGAATGGTAGACCAATCGGGATTCAAAGAACACAGGAAGACTTCAATCCGTACACCAATAGGAGACTGGAAGGATGTCGAGCCAGCGCAAGAAGGAGAAGAGATCTTGGAGCCGACAAAATACCAGTCGATCCTGGGGAAGATAATGTACCCAGCCTTAATGACAAGACCTGATATCGCATTTGCCGTATCGAGTCTAGCACAGGCATCCGCACGACCAACACCGAGACACGTGGAAGGGTTAAAAAGAGTATTGCGTTACCTGCGTGATACGGCCAAATTTTCCATCTGCTACGAAGCGCGTCAAGGGGGGATGGATATCGTCGGATACAGTGACGCCGATTACGCGAATGCAAAAGATCGCAAGTCAGTCAGTGGCATGGTATTTATTGGACTGGGAGGGGCGATAAGCTGGAGCTCGAAGAAGCAAGCAGCTGTGGCAACGTCCACAACGGAAGCCGAATATATCGGGTTAACTCCATGCGCCAAAGAAGGTATACATTTACGACGTATACTAAACAAAATCAACGGTATCTTCGNAGAGCCATGATAGCATTGTCGGAGTCTTCCATGACACTCAAGAACGCTATTTCACATCCGACCGAGAGTGAGGAATGGAAATTAGCTATTGAGAAGGAGTTGGATACTCTGACTAAGTTTGGAACTTGGCGTTTCGTCCCCAAACCAGACGGATGTACCCCGATCGATACACGCTTCGTGTTTGCCAAGAAGTATGGCATTGAGGGAAACCTCGAGAAATACAAGGCGAGATTGGTGGTACGAGGTTTCCGACAGGAGTATGGAGTGAACTTCTTTGAAAGTTTTGCGCCGACTCCAAGCAGTGCTACTCTAAGATTGTTTTTGGCGTCCGTATGCCAATACGATTTGGAGTGTCATCAAATCGACGCGTGTAATGCTTTTGCACAGTCGAAACTAAAAGAAGAGGTGTACGTTCAGTTGCCGGCAAATGTTGAATGCCCGAATGGCATGGTAGCGAAGTTGGAACGCTGCCTATACGGGTTGAAACAAGCCGCATACCAATGGAACGAGGATTGCACGGAACACCTCAATGCAATGGGATTCNACATGAAGTCAATCCAGTGGTTCAAGGATGAATTTTCGAGACGGTTCAAAGTCAAAGACTTGGGTGAAACTACACAAGTCATCGGAGTGCAAGTGCGTCGGGATAGATCACAAAAAAGAATGTGGTTGAACCAGGAGCAATACATTCAGAGAATGGTAGACCAATCGGGATTCAAAGAACACAGGAAGACTTCAATCCGTACACCAATAGGAGACTGGAAGGATGTCGAGCCAGCGCAAGAAGGAGAAGAGATCTTGGAGCCGACAAAATACCAGTCGATCCTGGGGAAGATAATGTACCCAGCCTTAATGACAAGACCTGATATCGCATTTGCCGTATCGAGTCTAGCACAGGCATCCGCACGACCAACACCGAGACACGTGGAAGGGTTAAAAAGAGTATTGCGTTACCTGCGTGATACGGCCAAATTTTCCATCTGCTACGAAGCGCGTCAAGGGGGGATGGATATCGTCGGATACAGTGACGCCGATTACGCGAATGCAAAAGATCGCAAGTCAGTCAGTGGCATGGTATTTATTGGACTGGGAGGGGCGATAAGCTGGAGCTCGAAGAAGCAAGCAGCTGTGGCAACGTCCACAACGGAAGCCGAATATATCGGGTTAACTCCATGCGCCAAAGAAGGTATACATTTACGACGTATACTAAACAAAATCAACGGTATCTTCGAAACGAAAAAGACAGGGCCCCAAAGCCTGCAGCTGAAGAACGAGACTTTAGTCTTCGGAGACAATCAAGCAGCTATTAAGATTGCCAAAGCACTGGGAGTAAAGAAGGGTACGAAACACATTGATATTCAGTACCATGCTATCAAACAGTGGGTGAAGCAAGGCTTGATAAAAATCGGATTTGTCCCAACAAGCAGCATGGCGGCAGACGGCTTGACGAAGCCTTTGGGCCCACAGAAGATGCCGGATTTTAGGGCAATGATCGGACTACGGGATCCGGAAACGGCTTGGCCGCAGAACCCCACTTATCCGGAGCGCCGGGAAAGTGGGGGGGATGTTGAAGCAGACTTTCGGGAGAGCTCCGGATGAACGTCGGATATACTGATAAGAGAAGACCCTTATCTTAAAAAGGGGCAGTATAAATGAAAAGAGGGGTAGACCAACTTTTCATCTTCTTAAAATAAAATATAATCAAGGACCAATTTAACANCGCAGAACCCCACTTATCCGGAGCGCCGGGAAAGTGGGGGGGATGTTGAAGCAGACTTTCGGGAGAGCTCCGGATGAACGTCGGATATACTGATAAGAGAAGACCCTTATCTTAAAAGGGGCAGTATAAATGAAAAGAGGGGTAGACCAACTTTTCATCTTCTTCAAATAAAATATAATTAAGGACTAATTTTAACACATTGATATATGTGGTTTTCCAATGGAGCGGAAGTTTGCACCCATAATAACACTGTACAAAAGCTTGGGCCTGAATTTATTGGTGATCACAGATGAAGGCTATTGCCACCTAGAATCTGGAGGCGCATTATTGTTGCTTTAGGGTTAGAGACCACACGTCTGCACAATATGTAATTTGATGTTACGGATTTTCTCCTGGCTCAAGGCTGTCTGCAGGGTAGCGTCCTGTTCTCTCTGTTAATCTTCTGCTACATGTTGAATGTGACATTGCGTTGGAGTCTAGACAGGCAACGATGTGAGGGCTCGTGTTGTCGACCGGTTTGTGTGTAACATTGTTGCCAGAAGAGAAAGATACACTGTATCAAGGTACACTTTATGTAGCACCCTTTCTAGAGTTGGTAGCCGAAATAGGGAACTAAGAGCCCCTGTAGCTCTGTTTTTGAGGCCCAGGTATGGGGCTCTCTTAGAATTTTGCATAGTCTTCGCACGGTACCGCCCAATATTTGGGGCAACCCCTCTTTGGAACCCAGCCCCTGTTTGCTTTCTCTAGGTGTCCTTGCCGCGCCTTCCATTTTTGCAAACCCTGACTTTTTCCCACTGACTTTTGTTCGGCTCGTTGACAAGAAACAAAACCTTCGTCAACTTTTTCCTGTATCCCCTGAGATAATTCAAGCTTTTTGGTGCAGCTTTCTTGAAACTTGAGCTGCTACGTGCCCTTTAATAACCCTCTTGTATAAAAGTACGAAGTACCAAGTACTAAACTCTTAACTTGTTTACTTCCTATTTTCCTCTTAATTTTTTTTCGACTCAAGGTTTGATCTGACAGCGCCTTTTCTGTTTCTGTCTCTCTTGCCCTTTTCCCTCCTGCCCTTTCTGTCAGCACAAACGGGTTGCGCCTTCCACTTGTTTTTTTTTTCTCCCTCCTTCACGTCCTGCGAAAATTAATCCGCCTCCCGCTTTTCCTCCTTCATACATCTTCTTTTTCCTTTTTCCTTTTTCCTTTTCCCTTCTCATTTCCATCACAATCATCAGCCATCAACCTTCGGCTTTGCTGCACATTTTCAATTTCATCTCTGGACAAACCCACGAAGGATATTTACTAAGGGCTTCCCCTGTTTTTCTCCCTTCTTTCCCCAATCCTCTCGAGAACACGAACTGCACTCTGCATCACCCTTTGCCTGCCTGCCTGCCTGCCTGCCCCAAACCCGACCTTGGCAGACCCTTCTCTTTGTTTGCGGCAACACCATAACGCGCCATTGCACCTCGTTCCTCCCGAAGTAGACTCAGGTGTATTTAAACAAACAGCAGTTCTTACTAGAAGACGAACATCAAAAATAGAGAGCTTTTATCTCCATTGACCTTCAACGTTCTTTTATCGCGTCCGATAACAAAAACAACCTGACTCCCATTTGTTCTCATCTGATCAATCCATTCCTTCTTAAAAAAAACCATCACAATGTCTGCCTCTCCGCCTCCTCCCACCCAATCGGCTAAGCGCCCCCTCGAAGATGCCTCATCTCCTATGCGCTCTGGCGATCAGCCCGATGCAAAGCGTCTTGCTATTGACAAGGTTATTAAAAACGAAGATGGTGTTGAGGTGACAAAGCCCGAAGCGGTTTCGGTACCTTCTACCTCAGAAGAAAAGAGCAGCAACAAGGAAGATTCTAGCGAAAAAGATAACAGTAACGCTGCTGCTGACGAGGCTGCCTGGATCCACATCCGTGCTGTCATCTCCAGCCCCGAGGCTGCCACGATAATCGGCAAGGGTGGTGAGAATGTGTCTCATATTCGCAAAATGTCTGGTGCCAAGTGCACTGTCAGTGACTACCAGAAGGGCGCTGTTGAGCGCATTCTGACTGTTAGTGGTGTGGTTGATGCTGTTGCCAAGGTATGTGATTATTTCGCAAATAACTCTCGATTCTCTCATAAACAGCTCATCTGATATTAATCTAATCGCAGGCTTTTGGTCTTATTATTCGTACCCTCAACAATGAAAACCTGACTGAGCCCTCAACCGCCCAGTCCAAGACCTACCCTCTCCGCCTTCTGATCCCCCATGTCTTGATCGGCTCCATTATTGGAAAAGGTGGCTCTCGCATTCGTGAGATCCAGGAAGCTTCTGGCGCCCGCCTCAATGCTTCAGATTCTTGCCTACCTCTTTCGACCGAGCGTTCTCTGGTTGTAATGGGTGTCGCTGATGCTGTCCACATTGCTACCTACTATGTGGGCAGTACGCTTCTTGAGCAGCTCAAGGAGCGCTTTGGCGGACCGTCCGCTTCTGCTTATGCTACTCGGAGTGGTGGCCCTACTGGTGCTGTTCCCGGCGGTATGCAGGTCGTTCCTTACAACCCGCAACCCGCCAACGGCAACTTTGGCAATCGTGAAGGCTATAGCCGCAGAAACGACACTCGCACTCAACAAATGGCCATGCCTGGCTACCCTCAGCAATTCCATCCCCATGCCCCTGCGCCTAACCCGGCTATGCCTATGCACTATGGCCAACAGCCTAATGCGTCGTATGGTGGTACTGCCCCGCACATCCCGCATGCCCCTGCCCCACATGCTGCCCACCCCATTCCCACCGGTCCTGGTACCGGCCAACCGCCTATGCATGGTGCTATGCCTGGTGGTGCTGGTGGTGCTACTGTTACTCAGCAAATCTTCATCCCTAACGACATGGTCGGTGCCATCATTGGCAAGGGCGGATCTAAGATTAATGAGATCCGCCAGATCAGTGGCAGTGTGATCAAGATCAATGAGCCTCAGGATAACAACAATGAACGCCTTGTTACTATTACTGGTACCGAGGAGTGCAACCGCATGGCTCTGTACATGCTGTACTCTAGACTGGGTAAGAATATTCATGTCGTTTTCTTGCAAAGAATGCTTGCCTCTCTTTGTCTCTTTTACTAACATTTTTCCTCTCCTTAACAGAATCTGAGAAACACCGCGCCTAAATCTGCCAATTGTAAAAAACTCGCAATTCTTTTTTACCGACTTTTGGGGGTTCAGGCGTTTTTTTGTTCGTCTTGTCTTTCATTTTTTTGCGCTATTCTGACCTCCTTGTTCTTTTTTCTCTTCTACTTTCTTGCTGTATGGTGCTTGAAGCATCTAACCTGGAGACAAGCCCTGATCGGACCCGATGAGAGAACGAAGCAACATCTTTCTCCGGCCGGGCTTGACATGTGCGCCAGCTATGGACTCTAATCTGCTTCTTATTTCAGTGGAGCTTACTGGGCTGAGAATATGCTGTTGTGTATTCTCCTGGGTGCTCGCCCTACGAGACTCAATTGCTTCATAAGACGAAGTTTGGGGGGGCTTCATTTAACAAGGTAAATCTTTTTTTCCTGAAAAAAAAGGATGGTGTGAGGCAAGGCGTGATAACCAACAGGCGGCAACCAGAGGTTTGGTTATCTTTCGGCTGCTACTTGGCATTATGCTTGTCCCATATGAGAACATGCATGGCCGAAGGTTCCCTTTTTGTTAACATCTGGCCAAGGAAGGATATGATATTGGGGCTCATGTGATGTCTTTTTTCGTTTCTTATTCTTCTTTCCCTTTCCCTTTCTTACTCCCCTTTCTCTCTTCACCAGTCGTCTCCTGTGGTTGCTCTTCCTTGTCTACGTTACCTTCTTGTTTGCCTTTTCTCGTTGTCCTACATTTCGTCGTGCCTTTGTTCTATTACATCATGCCTCTTTATTCCCGCTCCTCTCTGTCTCTTTGGCATGTACTGGGCTTATATGTCGCTGGCTTTTGCATTCGCTAGCCCTTGCTCTCTCTCTGTTTTGATGGCTATTAAACGAGGCTGTGGCGGGTGCGCATGGTATTGTATTCGTCCTTTTTATTCTCCTTTTCCGTCTCTGTTTTGTTTTCTCTCCGTTCTCGTTCTCTCTCAAGCACTTGACCTCTCATCTTTAATTCCCTTACAACAAAACATTCTTGGCCATCATTCTACATGTCTTCCGTCCCAAGACTTTTTCTTTACTCTTCTCCGTGTAACTGTCTCCCTGCTTGCCATACTTATACACTACTATATGGTGGTTCATCTGGCAGGCCAATGAACATCTATATAAGCCCCTGTAAACTGCCCGACAACGAGTATTTTCCTACTCTTGAAACATTCCCACTACAACGCTCCATGTGCCAGCATTTTACCATATTCTGCCATTCGTTCTATCTCTTCTTCTCATCGCCTCTAAAAACACCATATCACAATACCATGATCTCGCCCAGCACGCACATACAACATCTATCTATGAAAGCAACCCGCCACACAAAACCTCACTGCTACTACTACCACTCTGCCACTTAATCACTTGGACATGGAAGGCCATTCCCTGTTTTCTTTTTCAACTCCAGATCGGCTGGACGCAGCTGTGTCTGGTCCAGCAGCCTGTTTAAGCCATGCAGCCTACGGCTCCCCCACCCGGATTACCGATTGCTCACTGCTAATGACGCTATAGCACAGCCTTTCTTTTACGCTGCCGAGAGGTAATAAATAGTGCGCATATTTGTGTAGGTAAGGCGCATAGGGATACTAGAGCTGCCACTGATATGTTATCGAAGCAGGATAGATGTAGGGCGACCAAAGCACCTGATCACTCTTTTGTTTTTGACTTATTTGTGAATTTCACAGAGGCAGGAGTCCGAAAAAGAATGTCAGGTAAAGTAAATCATGTTTATGTTTGGCTGGCTGACCTAACAACGATGCAAGCATCCGGCCGACGGCATAGTACGAAGCCACAAATCTGTTATACCCTGGCCTGGTGGCTACAAGTACCTTTGTGTCTGTTTGAGAGCGTCAAAGACACCATGTACTGTCTTGCCTCCTGCAGTTTAAAGCGTCTGCTTTGTATATTTGGTGAAATTAACGTGGTACTATACGGTGTCAGCAGGTCGTGTTTAACGATTGAATGAATGCGTTTTTCGTAGTGTAGTAGAGATGGAGTTGATGTACCATTACAAGAGTCTTTACTCCCTCTTTGATGAGGCTGAGATTGGCGATGATGGCTGCACATAGTTGGTTAGTCTATGTAAATAGAAAGGATTTAGGAGCACCATTTTGAGCTTCTTTTGATCTTCGCACGAGAAGTACAACTTACGATTTCCCGTCTTTGCTTTGTTATCTAGATGGACTTCTTTGCTCTCCCATCCCAAAACAAAACAAGCTGCCTGTGCCTTTTCCTCCTCGGCCTGAGTAACGAGATCTAGTGTTTTTCCGATAGCACCACCATGGTAGCCATCCATGCCGTAAGCCTCCATTCTGTCTAGAAATTCGCGGCCGTTGTCAACATAGTCTGTATCGACGCCGTACGCAGTCAAAAGCTCCGTGCATTTGGATTCTAGCGCTGGGTAGGCATTTGGGCCAAGAGAAGTCATGTAGAACTTCAGGGCCTGGACCTTGCTCGCCAAAGGCTCAGCAATGAGCGCATAACGCGACGACTTCTTGAATTCTGCATATGCGTCCCGAGAGACCCAGGGCACGATAAGTAGCCATGTCGATGGCGACTCGAGGTATTGTCCGAGGTAAACAGCGCCATTGTCAACCTCCGGCTGGGCGGCGATACTATGCAGAATGGTGGTCATGCTCTCAGGGGGGGCATAGCCAAGGCTAGAGCCAGAAGGCTCCAGGAATTCAAACAGAAAGTACTCGAAGACAAGAGAGCTGGTCATTATGGCTGATGTGGTGATGGGATTAGTGGAGATCAGGATATGGGCTAGGTCAAGGAGAGTATAATGGTTTATGTGTTGAGAGGGAAAATAGTCGTAAGCCTAAGGGCGAGCATAAGTGGGGTCGAGGTTTGGAGCTACGCACCGCACGACAATGCTGTACAAGGTAGATAGAGATTGCGTGTGCTATGCGATTCTAGGAACGGCTGGAGATAACCAATAATGGATTAGGAAGCTTCCTTCTAGCCACACGGAAGTGCGTCATCTAAAGCCCGGCTTAAGTCGTGGCTCCTCCAAAAAACCTACAAACGAACGTAGATGCTATTGCCGTGTTCTGTCAACTTGGGAGGCACGTACGAATGTGGTTTCCTATACAAGTATATCATGGAGATGAAGGTCTTTTTCATGGCAACTACCACGGCCCAAACAAGAAAAGGCCACGGTGACTCTTTGCTTAAAAGGCGTCGAGTTCCATTCTCAAGACATCTCTTACTTTTCCTCCATTTAACAACATCTAAGCTCAATCGTCAACAAGCCATCAATCACATCGTCACTCCGATGCCATTATGAACAGCATTTTCGAGAACATGGTAGCCCATCAACCAGACACTGGTAGCAACATGGGTGCTTCCAAGGTAGGTCTTCGCATGTTGTAACTCGCGATAAGCCTTTGCTAACAAGTTATATCTAATAGGGTTCTTCCTCAAAACATGATGACCAACCACCCCCCGCATTTACCTTTCGGAAGGCTGCTAATGTTGCTGGCAAGTTCGGTGAGAGGCCTGGCAGACGTCCACCTATTATGTTTGATGGCGGAGCCTCGGCAGGCAAAGAGCCAACCCCTACGATCGCCGCTACTAGCTCTTTGACTAAGACTAGTCCATCTGCATTGCCTACTGTACTTAACTTGGATACCTTGAACAAGGCCAATAACCGAAAAGCTTCTGATGCAACCCAGACCCATGACAAAAGCTACGGTATGGCAGATTCGGATTCACTGTCGTGTCTAGAGATTCCGACCAAAGGCTTGATTACTAGAGATAGCAACGGGGGTTGCTTCCCTTTTCCTGATGATGGCAAGTCTCCCCTACAGTCGTTTAGAACTATGGCCTCTGAATCCCGGTCGCCTAGGAAGATGCCCCAGCTTCCCACCATGTCACCAGCTTTCATTGTGCCGGTAGGCGATGGAGGAAAAACAGCTATCCCATCCGGTCCCTTTTCCAATTGCCAATCTCCTTCTATTGTCGGAGACCTTGAGACAGCATCGCCATGCAACCCTAGGCAGTTTCTGGACGTCCATTCTCGAAAGGCTGTTGAGTCTGGCCATGTATCAAAAGCCAAACGACGTTCTGCTGCTCCTAGTTCGGGAAGGAAGGAAAATAAAGCATCTGCATGCAAATTCCCTCCTCGGTCATCATCCCGTGCATCTAATATTTCTCGCCGGCGCGTGAACATCTCTCGAGACTGGTTTTCTAAGTCTGATGACGAGAAGCAGCTTCAAAATGTCGCCTCGACTCTGAACGCTTGGGCCGAGCATAACAACTATCAACGTGCAAAGTTTAACGAAATGATTGACACATTCGAGAAAAAGATAAACGGGCTGGAACGTGAGCTAGGGGATTCACGTGCTATTCTCAAAGACAACGAAGACCAGATCAGCGAACTCGAGGCTGAAAAAAGGCTTAATCAAGACCAGAACAATGATCTGAAAAAGAAGGTTGGACAGTTGGAGGAGGAGATGGAGAAGAAAAACGCCATTATAAATCAGTCCGAACTGGATTCCAAAACCGCCATGGAGCAATTAACACAGCTCCTTGATCACGTCGGCATCAAGGAGGACATTGAAGATATACCCACCAGGTTCTTGCGCGCAACTGAGGCCTTTGATGATTGCAGCAACCAGCTTGCCGAGCATCAGATTGCATTGGCCAAACTTGAGAGGGCCAAAGAAAACAGCGACAGGGAGTTAGAGCAGAAAGAGCAAGAGCTAGAAGCTCTAAAATGCCAATGTAAGTTCCCTAGTGAATCGGAAGATGTGAACCTTGAGTAACAAAGAAAATCAAAGACGAGAACCGGATCAGTGAGCTTAGCACTGAGATCAGAGCGAAGGACGATGAAATCCTTTCTCGTGAATCTCGAATCTCCCAGCTTGTGCAGAAGGCAGAAGACGATAAGTCTGTCAAGGAACAGAACGAAAACCTTGACCGCCGTATGAACGAGATCTTGGGTCACTTGACCCTAGTCTTAGAGAGAGTTGAGTCAGGGCCTAGTACTCATGGCGATTTGACTGAAAAGTAAGTCCCAATATGTGATTCACGATTTAGGGATGTTCGCTAATTTCATGATTTAGATTGAACTCGATCCTATTGTCGGTACAAGATCGAAATACTGAGCTAGATCGTGATGGCCTCCTACAGGAGTATCTTGAAAAGTTCAAAGACTTGTGCAAGCACACTGAAAACGAGTAAGCTGCTCCATTATTATTCTTCGCATGTCAGATACTAGATCATGTACTAACCGGAATCATGAAGCATCCTAATGTCCTTGTCTGATACTGTCTCGAAAACCACCGGTAACCACCAGGCTCAAGCAGAGCGTTACCTGCAAAGTATCTTGCAAGATCAGATCCGTAGTGTGTCGGAACTAATTCAAGAGCACGAGAATCGTCTAAACGAGACCATTGCCCGATCGCGTACGGAGGAGAAACTGGCCGACAGTCTTAAGGAGCTCCAGAATTCACTGGCAGAAGCTCAACGCACTCAGCATGAGACCGAAAAGGAACTTGCAATCAAGTCATGCCATCTTGAATCTGCCCTTCAGAAGATTAATGAAGCCACTCAACTCAAGCACGAGAATCACACTTTGCGTGAAACTGTGGATAGTTTGCGCGCTGCAAAAGCTAATTCTGCAGAGGAGCGAAACAAGGCTATTGAAGTTCTGCAGCACCAACTGATGAGATGCATATCGAGCCAATTGCAGATTGAGTTTGACCTTCGTGAGCGAGAAAAGGTTGGCCTGGACCTGCAGGCTACTCTACTTGCTCAAGAGCAAAAGGTTTTGGCCGCCGAAAAGGCCCTGGAAGAGGTAACATCTAGCCTCGACGAAGACAAAGAGAACTCTGGTACATCTGTATCCAAGCTTTACACCGATAAGATTGCCCAGTTGAATCAAGAGTTGGCCTACTCGAATCAATGTGTGGAAAATCTTAAGATTAAACTTGGAAAGTACGAGATCGTACTTCAGAACGCCCATGATGCTCTTCGGGAATGGGATAGTCATAAGAAATCGCTTGTCAACTTGCAAGAGGGGCTGAAAGATATTGGAATATCCAGTATTGGCAGCATGTGTTCGCGGTTAGAAGCTCTTTGGAAGCTCAAGTCTGATGCCACAGCGAAAGAGAAAAGGGAGCCTTCTGAGAATGACGATGTGGTCGGAGAGGTAACCGAGATAACACAACCTCTTCCTGCTGTTGATTCTAAGCTCGATGTAGGTGACGAGGTCTTCCCAGATATCGACATCCAAGACATCCTTGACTCGCTAGATCACGTGCAAGGCCCCAAGCCAGCCAGCAAAAACAATTCAACTCCGGATACACCACCACCTCAAACTCCACCACAGAGTGCAGTAGAGCACGAAGAGCTCAGCCGGCTACGGCGAATTGTCATCAAGAGCCCCGGTGAAATGGACCCACCAATAGCGCCTACAATCGAGGAGGAAAAGGTTGCTCGACGGAAAGCTGCTGCCCCAACGTCTATTTTGAAGTTGCGTTCAAATGAGGCGAACACTATGGGAGCTACAGCCGGCATAACTTCTAGCGACTCGGAAACAGCGTTTGATGCAGGTGCTGATCGGCAGACTCAACTACGCGATTCTTTGCGCAGCCAATACAACAGACCAGTCATGGGCTCCACGCTAGTAAACTATAGCTCTGCTGGCGTGTCTGTATCATCATTAGCTGCTGCTACCGCTTCTACCTCTACATGTGCTGCATCTTCAGGAATATCAACTACAGATGAGATTCGCCGGTCTCTTACGGTCTCGAAAGGTGTCTTTACATGCTCTAGTTCTAGTTCTGATTTAGATAATCAGAATAGGAACAGAAGTAGGAAGAGGCCTAAAGAAGACGAGCAACTCGATGGGGCCACTAAGAGTTCCAGAAACGATCATGTGTCGTCACCAGGAAGCTCCTCGGGTACCAAGTCCGGGTACTTCAAGAGCATTCTGCGCTCACGGAGCTTGTCGGGCAAGATTATGAAGTGATCGTGGGACAGACAAACCATGTTGAAACCAAGCGAGGGTAATGGACGAATTTAAAGGCATAAAATGGATTGATTTTGTTTATACTAGTACATAACCGAAGAGCCATTGGTTTGCAACCATTATGAATGAATGAATGAGTAGCAAGATGCTGCCCATGTGCGACTTGGTGCATGTGCATGTGGAATAAATACGTTGTTGTACAGCCCATTTCTAGAAGAAGCGAGACAGAAAAGAGGTTAGGATCGATCATATGAAGACCGAGTTGTATGGGAGTGAGAAGGAAGAAATTCGGACAAAAAGACGGTAAAGAACTCCAATGCCGCCTGGATGGGGAAAGGTTATACAGCCAAAACAAGAATAAAGACGTCTATTTTATTCTCTTTTTGGATTCTAGGAATAGGACATGTTTCCGCACTATATTCGCATAGAGAGCTTGTTAGCAAGGAGAACTACAAGGCTACAAGGCTCAAGACCTGGCACTACTAAGCCTCCAGCTAGAATAGGTCAAGGGCTTAAGCCCAAAGCCAAGGCTACGCACCAATGGGATCGTATTTCATCATGCTCATGGGCCGAGCCTGGCGAGGCCGACGGAAGGTGTAGAAGAAGCCGGTCAGGGCCATGGAGACCAGCCGCACGGGGATGATGCGGGCTTTCACTGTACATCAGGAACAAAGAGTTAGCAGGGAGATTCAGGATTACAGCAACAGGCTGGCTACCTCAACGGCATGCGCGCTGTCTGGACGATGGGTCTTCCTGGCGTTTGGCGAAAGACGTCTCTGTGCTCAGCCTTGGCTAGACAAAAGCAAACAGGCAGCATAGCATCAGAGGGTAAACAGGCCCATGTTAGAAACTCACCTTTCTTAGCCATCTTGACAGCACAAAAAAAGCCCGGGCTAAGAGTCCGGCTTTCGTGTTGTATCGCGAAGTTCGGGAGTCGTCAAGGCGTTAAAGGGCTGGCCATTGAGGCCTGTAAAGAAGTTTGCGGCGTCTAGGGTGGATGAGGTTGCGTCGGCTGATTTCCGGGTGAATACTTCCATCCTGATGATGGATCAAGGGTTTGCGTATTAGGGTCCGTGGTTGCACAGATTTTGTCTTAGACTCGGGAAAAGAATCTAGGCAAAAACTGAGCCCCCTCCAAGACCTATGATAGACGGCCTGAGATCAATTGCTAGTAACAGAAAAAGATTTGGCTAGAAAACTTGGCTTGTAGCTTTCTCTTGCTATACAGCTCCTGGGCTATTCATAAAAAAAAGTAATGTTCTCTTCTTGATTGCCAGAAGATCAGCGTAAGGCAAGGGACGGGAAGCAAAGTCCGCACAGATTGCAGTAAAGACGCAGGGGAACAAAGTTTTTTACCCTATTTTTCCAAGGTACTTATCACAACGAAGAAAGAGTCTGAAGGAGACACTAAGTCTTAACCTGGTCTTGCGCCGAGAATTCCACCCACGGAGAAAAGAAAAGCCTGATATGAACTATTAGGGATAGAAGAAAGACCTGGCTGGCTATCTTTGGTATCCCCCGTTCGGCTATCTCCCCAACAGCCGCCGATTTTTCTTTTCCCTTCTTCTTCCTCTTCGTGCTATTTTTGTCCCTTGGCCATTGTCGTCTTCAATCTCTTTTCTTTTCTTTTCCCTCCTTTTATTTGGTTGCTAGTTTTGTCGATACTGCCTTTTCCGTACTAACACGCACCCTCCAAGTTTGCATTCTTTCGCTCGGATTTCCCCCCGCCTTTTTTTTTTTTCTCTCCTCTTCCTCTCTCAGTCTCACCCTCCATCTTCAACCATGAGCTTCTCTGTTGCCGCGAGTCGACATTCGCCTGTCAGGCTCGCTACTGCCCTGACTAAAAACTGTACGTAAAACAGGACCCCTCGTCTTTGTTCCCCAGTGTTTATACTGTTGCTGCCCTGAATTGTTGCCTTTTTCGGACTTTTCTGGGCTTCTAGGAATCAGCTGAAGAAACAGGATAGAAAACTGCAACGAACTTGCTATTCAGAGTCACCTCTTGGGCGACTTTCAGCCCCGAGAAGCCCAAACCCTAAAGAGATTGATTCTTGCTGAAGGAGGAGCCATCTACTTGCTCAACAAACCCTGGCGACCTGCCCCTCATTTCTTTTTCAATTTTTTTTTTCCCACTTGGCTAGCATCAATCCTGGCATATTGCCACCCTTACAATCCCTTTCTTCTGTGACACTCCTTCTCAGGCGGATAAAACGCCGAAGTCGGTGTCAGGATTGCCAGCTGCAGGTGGACTAGGCTAAAGTTAGCTTGGCACTGCAAATACAGCTCCTAAAGAAAGCACACCCGAAAACCATTCCAACCTTCAAGTTACTCTGCGGTTTGGCACAGCCAGGTACTTGGGGTAGGAGAACAATATGGCCAAAAAATCAGACTACCCCGGCATAATCCCCAGACAAGCTTAACAAGCGCTGGCTGCCAAAACGCCAAAGTTGCAGCTCTTGCAGCTCCAGCCAGAGGGAGGGGCACTGGCAGTCGGTAGCTTGGCTTATTGGCAAGGAGCAAGGAGCCACCCCGACATGGCAAAGTGCGGGGGAGGTGGAATTTTTTGGAGCTTTGAAGAAAGAGCCATGCATCTGATCCTAGGAGATGCGCTTTGAAGCTCTGGGATTCCACTGCGCCGTCCTGGTTAATGGAGCTGCAGGATATAACTCGAGCAGCTCGGGCTTACATTGCACTCTATCGGCTACTCCAGGGTACTCACTGGCTCATGTGCCTGTGCAAGCAAGGCTAGCACGATACTTGCACAGATCGGAACAACTCCTGTACCAGTCCAGCCCCAGCCCAAGCTCAAGCTCAAACTTAAACTAAGCTTCAGTCTAGATTGGCTTCCCATTCAGCCCTCCCCGTTCCATCGTCAGTCTTGGATAACTCTTGCCTGGCTTGGCCCTTGACAAGCCTAGCCCCATACGGCTATCAATGTAATCTGCAGGCACGGAAAACGGAGCGGCACCACTCCTCCCTATTCTTCTTTCTTCCTAATGAGCATAAGAGTCAACCCAACCCGCACGGTAGCTACTCTGGCTACTTGACGATCAAAAAGGAAAGAGCTCAGGGTCACATGGCACTTGCTTTGTCCTCAGAGAAACCCAACCCCCTCCCTCGCGCTACATTGGGCTGCTGCTTCACTCTTGCCTTCTTCGGGGCCTTTCTAACCCACGGGCGGGCTCTTTCCACTTTCCACTTCTCTGGCTTGCTTGCAGCCGTTGCACCAATCATCATTGGCTGCTGCAGTTGCTTTGCTTCCCCTCTCTATGGCTCGTAGGGATTTCTGCAGCATCTAGTCTTAGACCACATCAAAAGGCAGGTGTGGGTGGATATGAGGGAAGTTGTGCGCATGTAAATCTTGTGCCATCCTGAGTCTTAGCCGGCAGCCCGCTTTTTTTTTTTCCCCCTTGCTCTTGTCTTCTTTTCCTATTTATTTCCTGATAATCCGCTTCCCTTTCCGCCCGAGTCTCTCTCTGTTTCCGTCTTCGTCTTTTTCTAAACCCTAACTTACACTCTTCCTTCTAACCCATTCTCTAGATCTCCCCTCCCGGTCTTTCTCCAGAACAATGGCTTCTAAAAGCCCCAGACTCACCCTTGATAACATCAATCAGAGAATTGTCGCCGCCAAGTATGCTGTGAGAGGCGAGCTGGCTGTCAAGTCGGAGCTGTACCGCCAGAAAATCGCCAATGGCGAGGCAGCCGATCTCCCCTTCGACCAGGTTATTTCTGCCAACATCGGCAACCCCCAGCAGCTCGACCAAAAGCCCATCACCTTCTTCCGCCAGGTGGCTAGCTTGCTGGAGAACCCGCAGCTGCTTAACCACGAAGATCTGCTGCTGAACAACATGGGCTACCAGACTGACGTCATTGCCCGTGCTAAGCACCTTCTGAAGACCGTGCAGAGCGTTGGTGCTTACAGCGCGAGCACCGGAGCTCCGGCCATCAGAGAGAGTGTTGCCCGTTTCCTAGAGGGTGAGTCCGAAGCTGTCCGCTGCTTGCATCCGCACGCACCTGTAGGCGTCCCCGGCCTTGGATTGCTTGGGTTACTAACCAGGCTGTCATTGCAGAGCGCGATGGATTCCCCGCCGATCCCAGCCATATTTACATGTCTGCTGGAGCTTCTTCCGGCGTCAACACACTACTGAACATCATTTGCGCTTCCGAAAAGTCGGGTGTCCTGGTGCCCATCCCGCAGTACCCGCTGTACACGGCATCGCTGTCTGTGCTCGATGGCAAGTGCGTGCCGTACTTGCTAGATGAGCAAAAGGCGTGGGGTACCGATCTGGCCGTCATCAAGGAGGCCTACAATAAGTCTATTGCGGAGGGCATCGACACCCGGGCTATCGTGGTCATCAATCCCGGAAACCCAACGGGTGCATCGCTCTCGGCTGAGGACATCCGCAACGTCATCGACTTTGCTGCACAGAAGCGCCTGGTCATCATTGCCGACGAGGTATACCAGACTAATGTATTTATCGGCAAGTTCCAGAGCTTCAAGAAGATCCTCAGCCAGATGAAGGTCGAGAAACCCGGCCACTATGATCATGTTGAGCTGGCTTCGCTTCATTCCATCTCCAAGGGCATGGTTGGCGAGTGCGGTCACCGTGGCGGATACTTTGAGTTGGTTGGCTTCAACGCTGATGTTGAGGCTGAGATCTACAAGTTTGTGTCCATCATGCTGTGCGCACCGGTCATTGGCCAGTGCATCGTCGAGATGATGGTCAACCCGCCCCGCCAGGGTGACCCGTCATATGCTTTGTACAAGAAGGAGTACGACTCTATTTTCCACGGCCTTCACGAGCGCGCAACCGCCTTGCACGCAGCCTTTTCGCAGATGGAAGGCGTTGAGTGCAGCGAACCCCAGGGCTCCATGTACTTGTTCCCCATCATTACCATCCCCCAGAAGGCCATCGAAGCTGCTGCCAAAGAGGGCCGCCAGCCTGACGAGTTCTACGCCATGCGCTTGCTGGACAGGACGGGCATTTGTGTCGTGGCTGGTTCCGGCTTTGGCCAAAAGCCCAATACGTTCCACTTCCGCACTACCTTCCTGGCCCCCGGCACAGAGTGGGTGGGTAGAATTGTCAAATTCCACAAGGAGTTTATGGATGAGTTCCGGTAAAGAAAAGTGGCGCGGCAAAGAAGGAGAAGATGCGGTGGCAGGCGGATATAAGAAGTAAAGAAAAATGCCATGTACACGGGCTGGGCTACAATATTAATACATGCCACACCAGTAGCTGGCTAGCTGCCTTAGTCAAAAACTGTTTTCACATTACTCATATAATTAGGCCAAAGAGGTGCACTAAGCTAAGGTCAAGTAAATCTGTGCGAATTCATGTGGTGTGCTACGTCTGCATGCAGAAACAATAATACCTTTCGTCTTCCATCTCCCCCATCGATTTCGTTCCATCTATGCCCGCTCAGAGCCTCTTAGTCTCACGGCCTGGCCGTACTTCTGCAGCTTAGTAATCAGGTGGTCACCTTGGCGCACCACGTCTTGGTATTGCTTGTTCTTTGTATCGGGGCGGTTTGTCTCGATGACGCCCTTGCCGTTGACGCGGTCAATGGTGCACGGGATGCGGCCGGCGGCGATGAACTTGGCGAGGTCACTATTTGGGAAACAATAGAGTTAGCAAAGAGGATTTGACAAGAGAGGAAAATGCGGCTGGATGCCATCCTTACCGATCCAGGAAGTCAACTGTAACGCCAAAATCGTGGGCCATAGTATCCAGACCAACCACGCGGTAGCTCTGTAATAGCTGCTGGTATGCGCGGAGACGCATCTCACGGATAAACCAGTTTTTGTGCTCTAGCAGGTAGCGGTCCTGATTGAGAAACTGCTCCTCAACCTGCGCTAGGGACTGGAAGAAGGCCTTGTAGTTGCCTGTGTACAGGGCACTGACAAGAGTGGCCAGAGCCGAGAAGTCAGTTGTGGTTTCAGCCTCGACCTCGTCGCCACTGTTCAGAGTCGCCAAGTTGACCACGCCGCGCTTGGAGACAGGGCCATCGGTGCCAGTAGCCGGGGCCTTCTCGTCAAGAGACAGAGCCATAAGTCGGTCCTCGCCGTCGCCCATGACAGCCTTGACCTGGGGCGCATCAACAACCTTGGACTTGAAGTCAACGCGCTTAAGGGACACGGCACCAGCAAGCACCGAGTAGGCGACTAGCGAGCTGTAGGAGCAAAGCTCGTAGCTGGTGAAGGTTTCCAAGCTGTCTAGCAGGTAGGGTGCTGCTAGGTTGTGGGACCGCACGGTCAGCAAATGCACACCCTCGTACGCCTTGAGGCGATTACGGCGGTCCCAGTCACCACCGGACTCAACAAGAGCCTTTGCACGGCTGATGTGCTTTTTCACTAGAGCCTTGTCACCAAAGAAAAGACCCATGCGTATTATAGCTAGAACAATGTCGATCTTAGTGCCGAGCATTCCCGTCTTTTCGATAACTTCTTCGTAGGCAGCAATGGCGCGGTCCTAAAATGAAGAGAGTCCATTGGTTAGCTCAATGTGAATCACTTGTACATGCAGTGTTGTGTATACGAGGGGCTTTTTTTTTCTCCTGATTACCTTATCACCCACACGGGCCCAGAACTCTGCACGCTTACCACGGGCGGCCACAATCTCGGTATCGCCCGCCTTTTCAACGGCCTCTTCTTCCTCGTTCTTGTAGCCCTCAAGCTCGGCATCATTCTCGCTCTGTAGCTTGACATAGAGAGACTCATCCCAGGGCAGATAGGCAGTGGCTGTAGAGCTCTTGCCAGCAATCATTCCAAGCAGACTGGACTTGCGTGTGAGCGACGGCTTCCCGGACAAAGATGGGCCCAGCACAGACTCATCAGCGGCGGCATGCAAGGCGCCCTCAGTGGGATGTGCCAGATAGCGATAGAGAGGCGCCATTTTATGCTCGGCAATGGCATCTTGGACGGCCTTGGCCGAAGCCTGTTGAGTGGTGCGTGAGGCATAGGAGTTGGTGAGATTGAAGATGTGCTGGCTAAGGGCAAGCTGCGGCCACAGGGCGTACTGAGCCTCGGAGCTCATGATGGCAGCTGGATAGTGGTGGTGGTGGTGGTGGTGGTGGTGGTGGTGGTGGTGGTGATTATCGAGGGTGGGAGGCAAGCTGGGCCGGAGCTGATATGTGGAAGGAACCGAGCAAAGCTTAGTAAGCGGATATCGAACGGGGGTTGGTCGTGATAACAAGGCGGACGTAAGCAAAAGACAAAGAACAGAGATGAAGGCTGTCTGTCACAAGGCTGATTGGGCAGTCTGGTTGGGGAAGAAAGAATCATGTACAAGTCAAGCAAATCTGAAGCCCGTTTGTTACCTTCACATGGGCTGCTCAAACCAGGTTCCTTCCCTTGCTGGGAGCTATAGTGGCTCGTGCACGACAAGGCTGCAGTGCACACGCAAAACAACCAAAACAGCCAAGAAAAAAGACCAAAAGCATGGCTGTCAGGCTTTGGCTGTGCTGCGATGGCAGCCCCACAGTAGGGTTGGCTGCTAACCACAGGCGGCACTGCTGCAGTCGCTCGATTGTCTTCCTCTCTTTGCTCGCTTCGGCCAATTACGTTCAGTCGGTTCATGGTTCATGATAATATAGGTAGGATACGACCATTGCTCTTCACCTTTTTTTCTTTTTCTTTCTCTTTTTCTTTCTCTTTTTCTTTCTCTTTTTCTTTCTCCCCCCCATCGCTGGCTTTTCTCCCTTCACCGCCCTGCCCTGTCTCTCAAAACTCACCCACTACCTCCTTCTGATCAAAATAGGCTATTGCTGCTCAACAGTGTACTTGACTTAATAGACGCTTGCCTTTTGAAAATATTCCTCAGCCTTGCGCAGTCTTTTTCTTCTCGTTCTCCTTCCCACAATGGACTCACCACGAAATTCCAGCTCCAGGGCACTCAAGCGCAAGGCTTCCAGGTCGCCCACGTCTGACACAGGCGACGCCAACGACGACCTGCCCCAGCCATACAATGCCCGGGCTCTCCACCCAGCCAAAAAACGCGCCGTCTCGCCATCGGAGCAGCCGCCAAAGCAGAAACGCCCACAGACCCGGTCACGCATGACGCCGGCCGACCGTGAGGCAATCCGTCAGCGCCAATTAGAGCGCGAGCGCGAGCGCGAGCGCGAACGCACACAGACACAGAACGAATACCATCACGCACAAAGCCGCGCCGGTATCAATGATGTTGTGCGCCAGCACTACAACAGCGTGCCCGAGCGTGGTCGGGACTGGCGCAAAACAGACTCCAAAATCAAGGGCCTGCGCTCCTTCAACAACTGGGTGAAGAGCTGCATCATCCAGAAGTTCTCGCCCAACGAGGACTGGCGGCCTGGCAGCTGTGGCGACCCCCTTCTAGTTTTGGACATTGGCTGTGGCAAGGGTGGTGATCTAGGCAAGTGGCAGCAGGCACCTCAGCCGCTGGATCTCTATGTAGGCCTTGACCCTGCTGATGTGAGTATCAGCCAGGCCCGTGATCGTCTGCGTGTCATGCAGGGCCGAGGTCGCCGTGGGCGCCAGTTCGATGGCCGCTTCATGGTCAAGGATTGCTTTGGCGAGTCATTAGAAGACATTGAGGTGGTTCGCCAGGTCGGCTTCAACCAGCCACCCGGCTCGCAGCGTGGCTTTGATGTTGTTAGTATGATGTTTTGCATGCACTATGCCTTCGAGTCCGAAGCAAAGGCTCGTCAGATGCTCCAAAATGTGGCTGGGGCATTGAAGAAGGGAGGCCGGTTTCTCGGGTGCATCCCCAACTCCGACGTGCTGAGTGATCGTGTGCAGAAGTTCAATGCAAAGTCTTCCGCGAAATCTGCAGAAACCAAGCAAGACAGGGAGCAATCTCCAGTGTCAGATGAGGGCCAAGTTGAAGAGGGTGAGGCCGGTGAAGATGGCGAAGTAGCTGAGGAGAAAACCGCAGAATGGGGCAACTCAATCTACCGCATCCGCTTTGCATCAAAGACCCCCGAAGATGGCATCTTCCGCCCCGCCTTTGGGTGGAAGTACAACTTCTTCCTTGATGAAGCCGTTGAGGAGGTGCCCGAGTACGTCGTGCCGTGGGAAGCCTTCCGTGCGCTAGCCGAGGACTACAACCTCGAGCTGCAATACCACAAGACCTTTGAGGATGTGTGGAACGCCGAGAAGGACGATGAAATTCTTGGGCCGCTAAGCGAGCGCATGGGCGTCCGCAATCGGGGAAGCGGGGAGCTTCAGATGTCTCCAGATGAGATTGAGGCCTCGCGGGTATATCTCGCCTTCTGCTTCTACAAAGTCTAAGAGCCAGTCGTCAAGGCCTGTACTACTTCCGCCATTTAACCCTTGCCGGAAAGCCCGTATGATTCGTCTTTCATATATATATATCTTCATGCTAATATAAATCCGCCCACGCTTTATACTATGATTTTCCTCAGTCCCTCTCATCAACAGACACCCATATGCTACATCCAGAAGGGTATAATAATGTAGAAACAAAATAGACGTTACGCCATGGGATATCGCAAAAAGAAAATAAAGGCAGAAGAACATGACAGCGGGTATCATATCGTGAGAGTCCGGAATATGCAAGAGGCGCAACGAAACCAGCCAATGATTGATGTACGCAAGAATAAGAAAAGCAAATAAAAAAAAAAAAAAAAAACAGACAAAAGGCCCGGAGAAAGAATTCCCTGCTATTCAAATAGGATTTGTTGAGCGTTTCCAGATAATTGCCGCAGCCACTGCCGCACACGCCGTTGCGCCCAGCGCCAGATACAGGCTGCTCAAATCAGGCGGTGGTTCCTCACTCTTAGGAAAGCCTGAGCTAGGGTTCGTTGCCGTCTCAGCCAACGCCACAAACAGCTCGTTGATATTGTTCCATGTCACGCTAACATGCAGCGGTGCGCTCATGTCGAGACTAGCCGTGTACTCGTCTGGCTGCAGCTCCGAGCGCTGTGTTGTCTTATCCTTGTCGGCCTTGAGTGCAGAGTAAACGGCCGGTAGTTCATCCAGTTGCGGGTACTTTACACGGAGATCAACAATGTGCGCAAAGGAATTAGGATCAGAGGAGTCGTAGGCATAGCAGATTAAATCGCAAGCATCGAGCTTAGCTTGATTCTCGAGAATTGCAGGCTCAAGCTCTCCCAGCTCCTCCAGAATTAAATAGCACTGCTTGCCGCCATGAAGCTCTACGCTATTGACGGCACGTCGCGGCTTGATTGTAGGATGGTAGAGCTCGTTGTGTGGCCTGCTCAGAAATGCATCCAGGAGAGACGACTTGCCAGAGCCAGGTGCGCCTAGCACATAGCACATTACTACATTGCGCTCTACCCGTCCTGGCCGCCGCCGTCGTTTGCGCGCCTTGGTAATTTTGAGGGCTGTTGTGATGGGATCCTTCGGGTCTGCTGGCTCGTAGCCCAAGTAGGCAAGATACTCCAGGGTTGTCTTGGGTTCAATAAAGGTCGTCATGCTCCACAGAGCAAGCCAGCCCTGAAGAGTAATATTGCCCGACTCATTGCGGACGGTGGATGCCAGCGCAGTATCAATCCACGATTCAGGCAGACCCGGGGTCGGCGTGAACAGAGCTGTTAGCTCAGCATCGTTCAGACCACCATCTGTATCCTTGTCAAAGAGTAGAAAGCGGTCCACAAAGAAGCTATACCCCGACGGACTCAGCTCAACCGATGAATTCTCTGGAACCTCGAACTTGGGCCGAATAAAGCTATCAGAAAGACTCAAGCTGTCGGTGTAGTGGTAATTGCGAAGGATGATCCAGATGGTTTCGTGCCGGCCCTTTTCAGCATACATCTTATTCAGCTGCAACCACCCACGCAAATCAATGCCTTTTTCCAAGTCAGCTTCGGGCACCAGCTTGCCCACTGTCAACTTGATGTTTAGGAGGTCGTCATGCGATAACTCCTTTTCAAAGCATTTCTCCTGCAGGTGGAGCATTTCAGTGTCGTTAAGGTATCCATCCTGGTCTCTGTCGCAAAGATAGAAAATTCGAGTCAGGGCACTAGCACAGGTTGGCTTCAATTCACCCTCTTTGTAGTCAAACAGGGGCGCAATTGGATGTGTGACAGCCTTTTGGCACAAGAAAAAGACTTCGTTTACATTATGATGCTCCTTTGCACTGGTTCGAATGCATGAGTCTATCTCGCGAAACTCGGTCATGACCGGAAGCATCTCATCTTCCACGACCTGTTGTCCATTGGTGGATGGCGATTGGTCTGACTTGTTTGCGCAAAGCACCACGGGGACATTGACCCCCAGAGAGCGGAAGTAGGGCATCCAGAACAGCGCTACACGCTCATAGCTGTAATGATCTGAGTATATGAGCAGGATGACATTGCTCTTACGAATCTCTTTGCGAAGGGTCGTGCGGTCCTGTGGACGGGCAGAGGTATCAACGATAGTGGTGGTAACTTTTTCCGGAGTCCCAATATTCGGCGGCAAAGTAATTATCGGTAAAACCGGCTGGATTTTGTTGGATACGAAAACATCCTTGACAAGAGAAGCAATGAGACTGGATTTTCCAGTGCCTTCGTCACCACACACGCAAATGCGCACTATACACGAAAGACAGCTGTCAGAGAGGGCCAAGTGGGAAGAACAGAAGGTAGTGACGCAGCTAAGCTAAAGCTACACAGAACAACGACCCATATGTGCTTACCTGCAGCCATAGTACAAGGCAGTTAGTTAATCGTAGTCGGCACTTATCAGATGAGTGGTTGTGCTGGAATGAAAATCGGCTAAGCCATGTCAATAGTAGTAGGCATACGTCGAATAGAAAGTCTCGTAGGTATACAGCCAGGGGGTGGGGGGGGGGGGGCGAAGAAGAGAAACAGATGGGAGATTTGAGAAGCAGGACAAGACGTCGGGGAGATCGAATACAAAGCTTGTAAGCTACAGAGCCAGTTGGTGTTGAAGAGAACGTGGAGGATTGGTGTGCATTCGCTGGGGGATTGTGCTGACTAAGCTGCCATCCTGGGTCTTAGGGTTAGGAAGGATATTGCCTGGGACTGTACTCCAATCTGATGATGACGTGTTTGCTGCCCCAATAGCCAGCACGAACTAGGCATATTGAAGAACCCCGCGATACTTGCATAGCTGCAGCTGCTTCACGTCCTTGCTTCACGTGAACCCTTTGAAACGCGAGTCAGGAAGTTGCCAATCTACATTCATAGCCTCAATAGCGAGGCTGCTACTGTATTTGATACCCGCAAGACACGACTTAGGCAGCTGCCACGTTAAAATATAACCTCTGGAAATCGATAGAACCGTAGGATGTTCCCCTCCTTGCCTACATGAGAAGGGTTCCCCCTCTCTCTCTCTCATCTTCATAAACCTTTTCCGTATTGTTTGTGTCCTGGTCGCTGTTTCGAGATTTTGCTTTCAGTTCGGAGCCATTATCAATAACCAACCAAATCACCTGACTTCATCGTTAACCCTTACTGTGGCCTCTGCTTTCGTCATATCCTGGGTGCGCTACTATTTGGCCGTTCGACACAACTTGGACGTTCACGTCTTGCGATGCTGTGAAGCCAAATTTAGCACGCTGAAGACGTTTGAGCCGCATGAATTGCCTCATTGCCCCAGTGGAGGCCACTTCCATCTGCTAGTATATATATGTATATACTGTCCCAGTGCCAATCTACCTGCCTTTCACACCTGGCCACCCTTAACACTCGTTCTTTAACTAAAATCTTTGATTACTACCCTTTAGCATCAAAACGACATGTTGTAAGTTCTGACCTTTTCTTCTTTTCGTTTCGATACAAGCGCAAATAATCCCTAGTTTCTTCTCTTGGATTATTTTGTCATCTTGTTGTTTCATTTCTGTCAACGGCCATTGTCAAGCCTGACCTCCTGTTTGTTACCCTATCATTGGCTGGAGCTTTGTACCCCAATGAATGCGTGCTCCCTCAGAACCCAATCGCATGATTCCCGATATCTTGCAGCTGATGTACGGCTAAGCTCGCTTGTGTGTCGCATTTCAACCCACTGCTGGGCTAATTGCTGTCACGAGACAAACAGACCCTCGGGTATCATCACAAACACAGGGAGTGGCAGACTCAGTTGCTTGAAACCACGAAACAAGTGTTCGATATCTACACAACCTCTCTATTATTTTTATCATTAACTTGAACCATCTTGGTTTCTTTTCTTGGCTCACACATTCACTTGCAATGGAAAACTGGGGAATGATGCGAAACTATTGGATAGAAGCTGATCCGTATTCCCGCAGTGTTCTCCCCCCTCCCCCTAAATACACCAACGGGGCGTATGGTGGTTCTCCTCCGCCTATTATCGAGACTAATAATCAATTGTCTACGCCTACTGGAGACAAATGCCAGTTTCTTGTCGGAGAAGGTCAGTTATAGCTACACCGACTGTAGTGCGCTTAGTGGCCTTATTCTAACGCCAACTCAAACTTTAGGCACTTATGTTCAAAGTGAGGAACTTCGGCTGGCTGTACCACCTCCTCACCCTAGTGAATCAGCCCCTCCCAATCCAAACCCGCTTGCAACGACCAAGCAAGCTCCAACGGCAGGCACCAAAATATCTCTGGTTAGATTTGACGACAACACGAACTCTCTGGGCTTCTACAGAGGTTCTTCGGCCACCACATCTTCGTTTGGTCGCCAGTCGGCTAGCACTCAAGACCCGTCTGTTGCCGAGACTAGCCCATCGCATGACGTTGCAGGAACCTTGAGCAGCGATGACGGCAGAGCTAACTCGGTGAGCGATGACGTCTCCTCGGTAGCCCCCGCCTTCGGCGAGGGTAACTCGCTTCTGTTACCTCCCATAAACCCCAAGGACAATAAGCGCAAGAAACCAAAGAGCAACCTGACTAAGAGTAACTCGTCTTTTATTTCGCGCGCTATTGTCCATGATCTTCTCGCTAAGAAAGTTGCAGAGCATGCGCCAGACGGCATATATGCCTTTGTGAACTGCAACCGATCTGTCCAGTGGCTTGACCTTTCGTCACCAACCAAAGCCGACCACCTAACCAAGATTCTGTTCACCAAAGGCCATTGCCTTTGCCATGATGTCAACCAAGTTACCAAAAGCCCCAACCATATTGATGTGATCATGGGTTTCAACACGGGCGAAATAATCTGGTGGGAGCCGTTCAGCCAACGGTACAGCCGCATTAATAAAAATGTAGGTTTTAATGCTGAGGCAGCTACAAATAGCCATGTCACTTGCTGTTGCCAGTTTCGAGTCTAACATTTAGCTGCAGGGAATCATCAACAACCACCCAGTTGAATGTATCAAGTGGATTCCTGGTTCAGAGAACCTATTTCTTGCTGGCCATACGGACGGATCCTTGATTGTGTACGACAAGGAAAAGGAGGATGCTCCTCTTAACAATGATGAAGAGCCTACTATTGTTGGACAAGATGTCGGCCAAAAGCGATCCCGCTTCAAGATTGAGAAGTCGGTCAAATCAAAGAATCAGAAAACAAACCCTGTCTCGTGGTGGCGTCTATACAATACTGCTATCAAAGAGATTGCCTTTTCTCCCGACAACCGTTATCTAACTATTGTGTCGAGCAATATCGCGTTCAGACTGGTTGATTATCTTGAAGAAAGGTAAAGTGCTACTGGCTTATTGGTCTATGCTATATTTCTATATCTGCTAATGGACGTTTCAACTTAGACAAGAAGACATGTTCGACGCCTATTTTGGACGCTTTACCTGCATCTGTTGGTCTCCAGATGGCAAGTACATTGTCACCGGAAGCGAAGATGACTTGATAACTATCTGGTCTGTCGCTGATAGGTGTGCTGTTGCTTGGTGCAAGGGCCACAAATCCTGGCCCTCGGGCGTGGCTTTTGACCCATGGAGATGTGATGACCGCAACTACCGTTTTGGCAGTATTGGCCAGGACTGTCGCTTGTGTCTTTGGGATTTTAATGCCGGTATGGTAGCTCGGCCAAAGACATCCATGGCCAATCGCGGATCTGTTGCATCCAAAGTGCCGTCACCAACAAACCCGCAAGCTAAATCGCTGGATATCGAGCACGAAAATGGCACATATGAGCATGGACCGGCGTACCGAAATAACATTCCACAACTGATTCCTGTTTGCGTGAGTAACAAGATTAGGAGAGGAATGGATAATAGTAGGACCTTTATGCTAACGGCTTCTTATCTTACTCCAGTCACATGAAGCAGACCGCCAGATTCTCTCAGGACTTGTTTTCACAGAAAAGGCAATCATGACGAGCAGCAAGGCGGGTATCATCAAAACCTGGATGCGACCCTCGGCAGACTCCTCTTCTATGGTGCAATAGTAGCTGACTGTGGGGGTCAAGGTTTCTCAAATCACAGGCATGTTGGGAGACATTGGACTGCCAATTTTCAGCGCCAGTGCCATAGCTGATAGTCAAGCCTTGGACATTAAGCGGTTTTGAGTGCACACATGTTTTTGTGTTCACTGAAGCAGGTGCGCTAGTATTAATTAATATGTTTGCAGGCGAAAGAATTGTCACAGCGTCCTCTTGCTTCTCTGCGTTTATATCTATCTTCTTCTACCATCCTACACACGCCCCTTCTTTCCGGGCTTTCTTTTATTTACAGACGCTACTAGTGTGTTTGGGGCCGGATTGGCCATAGCTTTAATACTATCCGACAGTAGCGTGTGCTTTCACAAGCATGATATCAACACTACCGGCCGCTAGAACTATAATATCCGCGTACTTGAGGCTAAGGCTCTAGGACTTGTTGGGCGGTTAGTGGCAGTAGACATATCGACCTAAAATAAGGATGGAATGGGGAGTTGGGCAAGGTAGAAATAGTGCTATATTCGCAAGACATGGATGTACAAGTTGCAGCCGTGGGCACTGGATAGTGAGCGAGCGTGGGGGCTGTCGTTGGTAGGCAGGCAAAGAACGGAAGTATGCTCGGCTTGTTCCGAGCGAATTATGCTGAGTAATGTGGGAATACAGACACCTGATTGTTTGTTTAATAGTTTTGGATGCGTTGGTATTGTGCACGTGGGGGTAGGGGTGGGCGGGGGAGAGCCCTAGATAGGCCACTCTATTAAGGTCTAGGACAAGTACTCTCATTCCCTACCATATTTCGACTTATGCGTCTTGCGTCTTGTTAGTCCATATAAGCCAAGCATAGCAATCATGCAAGTCAATGTTCTAGACTCTAGACACTGGCACCACATTCCTATGCATGTATATAACCACAGAGATAAAGATAAAGATCAAGGGGAGGAGCAACGCTAGCATGAGCTGAATATGGTTCGTGAGAGAATGAAGAGAAACAACTCTTGCTTATCATGCATGTAATATCTTAGCTATCGAACGAATGTGTTTAGATTGAACACCAGGTCAAGACCAGAGTAAAAGAGAAAAGAAGAAGGGGAGGCGAACGAAGCCGGTGGAAAAGGTCCGAATAGTTAAAAACACGGGGTGCTTGTCTAAAGACCGGTATGGTGGCCACATACAAGGAGGGGGTGAAGTGAGGCGGGTTGAGGAAGGGAAGGGAAGGGGTGTTGGTAGTAGGTACGTGTTCGCGATTCCGCTATTCTATTCATAGTGCCTTAGTAGAGATTGATCAAGGTGTGCATATCTAGGGTGGAGCGAAAGCCACCGACAGACTGAAGCAGCTCCGATCTGTGTTATTGCAGGGACTGTTTTCGTCCTCATGAGGCAGTGTACCGGCGCAGAGGAGAAGCTGAGGACTGAGCAGATGATTGGCTGTAGCGAGAGACGAAGTTGCCTGGGGCTTTGAAAAGTCGGCGGATAGAAGTGGTAAGCGAAGTTCAACTAAGATGGCACGGGATGATAAGTCGCAAGAAGGGGGCTGGAAGTGTAAGAGCTTTTCAGTGAGGCCCAACGGTAGCCATGTGGGAGATAGCTAAAAGATAGCTATTTTAGAAAGCTTCTTAATATCAGACAGTTATTATTAATCCAGAGCCTAGCCTAGACCCCAATGCAGATAAACTTGAGCAAGCAAACACAAACAACAACCTTAACGACAGCTATAGCAGACAGCATGTTCCTGCTTTGATTTGGCCATGGCGGTATATTTTCGACGCCTTGTGACAAAAGCTAAGACACACACTCTAAAGCGGGTCAGTAAGACCAAGACCGTTCAACGCAGAGCCTCATTTTGTGCTGTCGCATGCACAGCGTGATGCAGCACGAGAACTTCCAAAAATAAGCAGGCGGCCGAAAGTCAAGGTAGGGAAGCAGACGAGGTTCTGAGCACGGATTCTCCCCGAGTGTTTTTCGCGTCTTTTCGAGCCGCAGTGCGGTGCTCGCTTTGCCAACGGGGAGCAAGAGAAAGCGAGGGCCGATGTCGTTGGGAATAATGAGGCTGAAAAGGGTATCTTGCTGCCTGGTTGGGGCTAGCTGGGAGCCTGTTTTCCGCTTAACGCTCAACGTACAGGCGGTCAAGAACAGACCCACAAAATATATGTGAGCATGGCAGGAAGTAGGAGGAGAGGATTGTGTCTTGTTTTCATATCGAGCAGGACCTTGCTTTGGACCTTCCGTTATCTCGACTTCCTGCCCATCCCACGCCAGCTCCTACGCCATCTCTATCACAAGCGTGGTGAAAAAGAAAGACAATGACCCCCACCTCAGGTTTCCCAAGTGGTTGTATAAGCGCTTGGACGTGGTTTACTGCGGCTCTGCGAAAAGGAAAGCCGATAAAAGGAGACAATGGATGAAGAGGCTGCAAGCCAGCACACCCTTGTCCTAGGCTCACTCCCCCTCCCACGCTTTTGTCGGCTGTCACGTTAAGTCAAGTTAAGGTAACTGCGTTTGAGCGGTATGTCTGATTTAGGAAGTACCCATAATTTGAGTCTGTCTCCTTATGATTGGTTGAGCAGCGCAGCTTTTTTTCTTTTCTTTTCCTTTTCCTTTTCTTTCTGGCCAGAGGTCGGAGATTTCAGGCTGAAGAGCAAAAAAAATCAACAAGTGCTATTGTCTCTATGAGGCTCCTGCTTCTGTATTTATATTCTGTTTTTCCTTTAGCTTGCCACTTGCATACGGGAGGCCAATCCGGCAAAGAAGGCCGCTTTCCCCTGCTCTCTCTCTTGGATAACACCTAGTCTGTTTGCATGAAAGTCTTGCTTGGGCTTGCCAACGTTGCAGGCTTGCAGGCTTTGATTCGCTCAATTTGTAGCTGTTTTTCCCTGTTTTTCTAGATGGGTCTGGCCGATTGCAATGCAGCCCTTCCGAGACACTGCTCGCTAGTGAATTCAACTAGCCCTATTCTCTAAGGGGTTCTCTTCAAGATCGGACAAATAGGACAAATAAGGCCTGGCTTGAGACAGAAGGACACATGCCTACTCGCAGAAGAACGACCCCCACTCTCTGCCCAAGCAAAAATACTCACTCCTTTCCAGCATGAGGCGGCCTCACCTGATGCCAGAGTAACTCACTTAGACTCGAGTGCAGAGACCAAGTCACGCGAGGATTTACAAGCTTTGTGGCCATCGTATTAAGCTCTGAAACGCTCTGTTCTAGTCCTCAAGATGGGGAGCTTGTTCAACGCCTGATTAATCGGTTTTGAAGCTGGCCTTGGCCTTGCCGCGCCACTGGCCAACATCATCTTGTCGAAATGTCTGATTTCCAGTGGCAATGTTGACCCAGAACCTTTTTCGGATGCATCAGTCGGTTAAATGTGGACATATTTCGGGATGTGGAGGAAATGGACGTCTCGCAAGCGTGCCAGGGCAATAATGCATTCGAGATTTGGGAGCTGGTAGCTATTCTCTTTAGCCAAGTCTCTTGAGATGGGTCGTACCTCTTGTTCCGCAGCGGCATTAGGACATAGGATAAGGACAAGTCTCGCTCGGCCTTGGTGGGGGTGAACGTGTTCGTGCTGTTGTAGGCTCGTGAAAGAAGAAGACTAGTGGCCAGCGGCCACGGGCAAGACCGATAACCGGCATGACGCTTCGCAAATTATGGGTTAAGAAGAGAAGAGTCTAGGGTTTGAAAGAAAATATACGGGCTAAATTAAATAGCCACAGGATAGGGTTTAGCCAGATAGTTGTGACAACTCGATATCGCACATCTCTCGGAATTCGATATCTGGAACCCAAATTTTGCAATAGACGGTTAAAACAGCGAAAAAAGGCTTGAATGGCATGACAAGGATGGCTAGGACGAATTTGCGTATGTGTACGTGTAAACACACATCCTCTAGAGCCACGGTAAAGATGGTGTGATATTCCGTGTTCGCGTGGTCAGCAGCGCCAAGGGCCACAAATGTAAAGACCACCTTCAAAAGATCACGAAAGCAAAGGCCACAGCATCGGAATGTCTGTTATCCCGCCCATGACCATGAGGCCAGAAACAAAAAGGACCTTGTGTTGGGATTGAAAGACAAATGGGTAAAAATGGAAAAAAGAAACCAAAGGCAAAAAAGCGAGATGCTCGATATCAGTTGGACTAGAGAGAACAACACCGATGGCGAGAGAAAGACTACAGAGGGATAAACTGATGTATATACGTATAAATATGTTTATATAACAATTATTTTTTCGCTAAACGAAGTACGTACCGGGGCTTCCTCTTTTGGGGGCTCCTCTCGGAATTAATCGCCCACCAAAGGCTGCAGGCGGTTTGGGAAAAGAGGGGCTGCCTCTTATGCGTCATGACACTAACCATGTCAAGTTAAGTAGTAGACACACAAGAAACACTTAAAAAAAACCACCAAATTGGGCACCTGATAGCTGACACAGATGAGAAAATACGCGCAAGTTACTGGTGGCCAAGCTTGCGCGCGGAGCCAGAACTTGAAAGCAGCAAGGTGTAATTAATGCAAGCGTTTAATGAAGCCCATGTTACGAAACAGTCTTTTCATTACAAGATTTCTTTGCTTCCTGATGACTAGCCTAAGCCCGTCCGTCTTAAGGTCATCGCAGCTCGTTGAGAGGGAAAAACAGAACGATATAACCCCTGCAACGGTCCTCAAAGTACCGAGCATCAAGGAAGACGTAAGAGAAAAGTTTAAATTACCGATTAAATACGTATCGTCCTTTTTATTTTACTGTTTTTTGCCCCTCTGCTTTTTTTTCTCTTTTTTTTCCCTCTTCTAAGACAGGGAGAAGAAAGGTCCAGAAGAGCTCTATTCGCAATCATCCGGATCGACAGTGGATAGTAGCAGAGGGAAAAAAGCCGTTCCTACCCTTTGGATAAACCTGCTCCTTCCTACTCTACTCCCACCCTCACGTCTCTCTATACCTTCTTGAACACCTGCCTTTATTGCCCTCTCCTCTTGCCCTCTTGCCCTCTTGCCCTCTTGCCCTCTTGCCCTCTTGCCTTCTACCTTCTTGCCCTCTTGCCCTCTTGCCTTAAAACTCACTCCCTACCTTCCCTTTTCCCTATTCTCATGCAAAAACCTTCCCCTCCGTTTTCTCTTTTCTAGTTCTTCTGCCATTTGCTATCGCTCCTCCCCGTACATCGCCATCACCATCACCATAAACAACGCGCCAGTCAACTTATTCTATTATTTCTTTCTTTGCCGTCCCTCGCAGCTGACCGCCAAGTTTTCTTTCGTCTATATCTACATTCAGCTTAAAGATCCCGTCGCGCATGGCTTAGAGAACTCGCCGATCACGCTTCAAAAAACGCCTACTATCCTTATCCCACCACTGCAAAACATCATTAAAGCGGCTTTCTGACCGCACCATCAACGCCATGAGACTCAAGCCCTTCTCCTCAAAGAAGAGCACGGTGACGCTATTTCAGATCAGGTGAGCTTCTTTCTCTTCGTCTCCCATGCCTCTTTTCTCCTCCTCTGTCCCCTGCCCCTGCCTTCTCTGTCTTGCAACCAACCGTCCCTGCTAACCTCGTTCCCCCCCCCCCCTCCCTGCAGACTCGACAATGACTTCATCGTGTTCCGCGGCGGTGAAGACGAATCGTCGGGCCAGGTCTTGAAAGGCCATCTTGTCTTGTGTCTATCCGCACCTCTCAGGGTCGATGATGTCCACCTTGATCTTACTGGTACAATTCGCTTTTCCTGGGCCGAAGCAAGACACAGTGGCGCCAGTGTCACTGGCCCCCCAAAGGTCGACCGCACTATCAGCCTTCTGAGCCATCGATTCCCGTCTTTTATTGGCGGCAAGGGCAAAAATATTACCCTCGAGGCCGGAAACTACGAATGGCCTTTCGAGTATATGCTACCCGGAAACACGGCCGAGACCATCGAGTGTGTGCCCGAGGTTTCGCTCACTTACAGACTTACTGCTACCTGTGTGCGCAATAAGCTCGTCGCCTCTGATGTTCACACCCAGAAGCGCTTCCGCGTCATTCGCACCCTTGATCCCACAGCCCTGGAGTTTCATCACGCTATGAGTGTTGAAAACATTTGGCCCAACAAGATCGAATACTCACTGGCTGTCCCCCAAAAGGCCGTGCCCCTTGGCTCCCATGTTGGTCTTGAGATGCGTTTCACTCCTCTTCTCAAAGGTCTTGACTTAGGTGATATCACTGCCAAACTGATAGAGATTCGTGAATGCTCTATTTCTGTTTCTGCCAGCCCCAATGGCAAAAAAGAGTATAAGACCGAGCGTTGCGCTGAAACTTGGAAGTTTCCCGTTACTCACGAGGCTCATTGGCACGATACCATCGAAGGAACTGGCCAGGAGGGCTGGTTCGTTGAGAAGAAACTCCCTTTGCCCAAAAAGCTCCGCCAGTGTGTACAGGATCTCCACCACCATGGCATCAAAATCAGACACAAGATGAAGCTCACTGTGTCTCTAAAGAATCCCGATGGCCATATTTCCGAGCTTCGTGCCACCCTCCCAGTATCTATTTTCATTTCCCCCAGCCTTCCCATGGACGAACAAGGGAATCTTGTCAACCAATCTGAAGGTGCAGTCGACAGCATTGAAGAAGATATCAATGCCAACGCTGCCCCACCCGGCTACGGAGACCATATTCTCGACCAAATCTATGAAGATGCAGATAACACTACTGCTGTTACCACTCCTGTAGCTCAGAGCGGTGTTAGCAGCCCCCAGTTTTACAGCCAGTCTCGTATTGGCTCCAACGAGGATCTCCACGGCTACTTTCATCCTGGTGCTGCCAGCTCTGGAGCCAGCCCACCAATTGTCGTGGCTGCTCCTTCTGCCCCTGCTGCCCCTGCTGCTGCCACTTCTCAGAACCAGCCTACAACCCCAGCTACTACCCGCCACGGTGTTTTGGCAGCTGCTCTGACTTCTCGTTTGCAGGAGGTCTCTATGGCTAACCGCCGCAACACCTCGAGCTCATCATTAGCCTCTCTTGCTGCTGCGGCCGGCATACACACATCTCGCTCACAAAGCCATAGTAATGCCCATAGCAATGGTCACAGTAATGCCCATAGTACAGACGGTGACCCCGCTTCTGGCTGCCAGACTCCCGACTTTGATCCTGAGCTGGCTATGCTGAGCCAAGTCCCCAGCTACGAAACAGCAGTCAAGACTCCTGCCCGGTCTTACTCATATACTGGTGGCATGGTTCTCCCTGACTACCAGACAGTCCTAAGCGCGCCATCAACTCCTACTGCTGAGCTCCACTATGATTCGCTGTTCACAATCCCCGAGTCTACTAGCCGCCTGCATGCCAGTATGCCGGGCAGCCGTACGACATCTAGTCATCCGTCACGTACAACGTCATTCACACAACTGCATACTTTGCATCTTAGGAACCACTCATACTCGGGCTCTCCGATGCCGCCTCGTACGCAGTCGTCTAATGCCCTATCGATGCTGGGCCGCCGGCGCCACAACGACAACCACAACTAAGACTCGTGGCCTTTTCTTTTCGCATGGTACTTGAGCCATAATCTCTCTTTTTGCCTATCCGGGTTGGCGTTTCTGCGGTTCTTGGTGTTTTTGATTTCAGTCTTTTGCTTTCTTTTCTTCTAGCCTTTTCTTTTTTTTTTTTTACAACTTATCAGCCTAAAGTGGGCTATGGAGCCTTACTGCTAGGACTTTTTCGTTGTTTTCTTTTTATGTTTGAATTTGCCATATACATATTAATATCCAGAGGGGCAGAAGGTGTGGTAAAACTCGTGCCAACAGCCCCTTCTACGACACACACACAACCCATACGGCATATGCATGTTGCAGGATTATAGACTTTGGGTGCTTCACTGTATTGTTTTTCTTCTTTTCTGGGCTCAGTTTCCTGTTACTCTGTTTGATTACTGGCGCTATTGGTCAATTGTATGTATAGACGAGGTGGTATTGTTTTGATGTTGTTTCTGTTTTTCTTTTTTACATTATTCTTCTTTTTCCTTTCTATGGGTTTATTATTCACATGACGCCTTTTACTATACACAAACTCTACAACCCGGATTCTATTGTCTATTTTCTATTCCCTTTATCTTGAAGTCCTCTTTCATTGGTTTCACTGGTATACTTGGAAGGTAATTATCTCTTAGATTTTGAATATCTTTAATTGTGAGTTTCTCTGGCGGAAGAGCAACTCGCCGTAACGCTCCATCTCGGGTACATACTTCTTCCATGCCGCATGTTTCCCTTCTATATTGGGCTGCATGCTACGTATGCATAGACTCGAAGTTGTGTAAGGCGGGAAAGGCTGTTCCCCCTCTTCTTCTTTCTTCTTCTGTCATTTGTTTCGATGGCTCTTCTAGAACACTCCTATACACTTGGTGTAAGCTCACTACACACTGACTTTCCTTCCGCATGCCGCCTGGGAAATGCCCTCCTCCTTTGGCTCATCTTCCCTGACACTTGGACTGGCTGTTTCAAACTCACCAAATAATGTATCTAGGATTCTCTTTATTTAGATTTCAACTCTCCCTCTTACAAC
>NETT01000215.1:0-37655 GCA_003449175.1 Ceratocystis smalleyi
GGGGGGGTGGTGTTGTCGGAAATTTCTAGCCAGCTTGAGTCAGTCCAAGACTTGGCCGGACAGGGTGTGTGTACGTACACACAATTGCACAAGAGGGTATAGATAAAGAGACTGGAAGGAGGAGGGGAGTTTCTATGAAAGAGCCAGAGGCGGCGCTGGAAAAACACAAGCGTATTTTGGAGAATACCTTGTTGGATTGGATGCACGTCAAGATGACTGGAAGAGCGACGCAGAAAGAAAAGAGACAAGACGACTTGCTGTGAGTTGAGCTGTTGGCTGCGAAATTGAGACGATGGGAGCCGGCGAGTAGCGATTAAACGAGTCACAAGTATTTGCAGACACCGAAGATATCGAGAAAGAAGGCTCTTCAAGGCCGCAGAGTCGTGAACGGGAGACTCAAGGTGAAAAAAGGGAAAGCAAGAGGATCGGATCAGGACCAGCGAAAAGGCATCAACAGAACAACGAAAAGCAATAAGAGAAGAGTGAAGAAAAGAAAAGAAAAGAAAGAAAAAAAGAAAGAAAAAAGACCAAGATAAAAAATAGAATAAAAAGAAGGGGAAAATGAAAGAAACAAGCAAATAGCCCCAGAGAGAACGAAGGACCGGAGGCGAAGTGGAACACAGGAGGGAGCCACAGGCAAGCCAGCACAGCAAAGGCTAGCTTCTACACAAGTCACCCCAGCGTACTACCAAGCGGCAGGAAACAAATAGCAAAAGCCAAAATAGAAGGGGAGCAAATGAAAAAGAATTGGGGACACTGCAGGATTCCAGGCTTCTGCGTCTGTGTCTAGTGCACAGGCATTGACAACGCAAATCCGAGCATGGGCAGCCAAGAAAACAAAGAAGCAGCAGAGACACAGAGCTTGAAGCACGGTGGGGGTGCGCCAAAGCCAAACGCCCGGAAGGGAGAAGACCAAGCAAACCACCAGGCCACACACCGATATTGTCGTGTGCGAGTGAGGGGGGAGGGGGAGTGCAAAAAGGGCTCTGCTCGTCAGCGCAGCGAGCGAGAGAGAGCGCCAGGCGAGACCAACTACCAGCAGGGCCGTCGTCGCTTCATTGCAGAGGCGGGCTTTGCTTCAAAAAACGAGATGGGGGCCACAGCAAATGATGGCTTGGGTGGTTGAGGTTGTCGGCCGCTGGGTGGTGGCGATAGGGATTGCGCAGATTTCCAGACTAAGACTTTTCACGGCTGGGCAATCCTGCCTTCTTCCAGTCGGTTCATTGCGTGTGTCACATTTGCTACAGGCCGTTGATGCAAAGTACAAATACATCCATCCGTCCATCCGTCCGTCCATCCAATGCACTTCCGCATATTAGCCTCTGCGCCGGTCTGCAAATACGCCCACCATGCCCGTCCCGCAGGTGATGTGAGCTGCAAGTACTTAGTCACGCCTCCTCTAGTTCACACACCACACAAGCGCCCTTAAGCAGCTTGCAAATCAAACCCGCAAAAGGCCAGCATGCTACACGTGACGGACGGAGCAGCTTGAGGGCCCAGGTAGTGCTATCCTCAGGGTTATTCCCTGGGCCCTGCGAATGGGATGCAACACTACAGCATCACGAGCAGCCATGCACGACCCAATACGAGCAGCATATCCGGTGCTGCTATCAGGGCACAGCAGGCTTTGCTCCCCCTACAGTGTCTGCTGGCTCTGCGTAGCTGGTATGCATTGAGAGGCAGACGCAAAAGCGGCAGAGCCATCTATGCAAACCGACATCAGGCAAAATAAGGATCAAGGGGCGATGCAGGGTCATGGAGCAAGAGAGGGGACAAGCAGCAAAGGATCGTTCAAGGCGGGGGAGGGGGAGCAAAGTAAAGATGGCAGCATAAGATAGATGATGGATGAAGGCCTACATGAAGAAGAGGAGCATCCAAAAACAAAAAAACAAAAAAAAGAGCACAGCACAACATGGAACAAAGCTGTCACACAATATCACAGCACCAGCAGCATAATGCCTCCCAAACCAAGAACGGAATATCAGGCCAAGGATAAGCACGCGAAATGTGTCAGATGTGCATCCTGTTGTCATGCAAAGTGACGAGCCAAAGGAAAGCGAAAGCGAAAAGGCAAGAAGACAACCAACTATATCCTGGCTTGAGCTGGGCTAGCGCTGGCGCTGGTGCTGACACTGGGCTGGGAAGCCGGCACCACACTGGCTGGGCCTGGTGTACGCATACAAAAAAGGTTCGTCCCTTGTACTGTAGCGCATGTACGGTACGCCGCACACTGACCGCCTGGTTCGATGACTATTTCGCACAGATGACACCTCAGCACCGACGCCATGTCTGCTACATCCAGCAAGTGGGCGTTGGCCTTACACCGGGATCACCTTGGCCTACCTGTCGATGGTTGGCATGGTGCATGGTGGACGTTTTCCCGACGCACATGCATGCATATGTGAGTACATGATAGCAGAGTCAGCCTTGTACATGTGGGTACAACTCGCGCGCACACACGCACACGCACACACGCACACACACGCACACACACGCACACACACGCACACGCACACACACGCACACGCACACGCACACATACAACCCAAGCTAATATACGGCAGAGATGTCATGTCACGCAGGTGTCTTCTATCCATCCCCTCCGCCAATTCGGCATGTGCCTCAACACTGTTTCTTTCCACGGCGAAATGCAACGATAACCGCCTCAGCTGCCAATTAATTCCGCTTTGGTCATGACGTGTAGAGGCAGAAGAGCAAGAAACAGGAAGGCCAAGATAGGACTGCTACATTTGATACCAACTGAGTCAGGTGCTATTCCTTCCAGAGGTGCGGAGAGAATAAAAAACGCAAACTTAAACAACGCAAAAGACCCCTAGGCATGGCCAGTTGGTTAGTGGAAAGACACTGGCGGGGAAATGCCGAGAACCTTCCAGCAATGAAGCCCCAGGCAAAACCAAAAAAACAAAAAAGGCTGCCAGACACATTCCTCCTCCCTGGATGGATCGGCCAGCGGCTTCCGGGGTTGCACGAGGGTACAAGCCCAGAGTCTCTACATCCTGACTTTTCAGCCTGTCGCGATATAGCTGCTTGGACGGCCTTATAAAGGCTTGCCAAAGGGCCTCGTTTTTCGCTGCTCACATCTCCAAGCTCGCTAGCTTACGTGTTCTTTGGCGTTGCATGAAGCACTTTGCTGTGATGTGACAGGGCGTTACTGGTGTGGCTTCTCTTGTTTGGTATCCTCCTCTTCTTTTCATTGGACTCCTTATTACTTTCGTTTCGCTTCCAGGCATCCTTTTCGCGTCTCAAAAGCCAGATGCCATTCCCTATTCTTACAGAGCGTCCAAGAGGCAAGCTTCGGCTTTGTTTCTCTGCAGCCTAGCGTCAATGCGAGCTTCTACCTAATAGGGTAGCAGTAGGGGTGGGCGAGCAGGGCTTGTAGGAAGATCTTCGGGCTAGCCCATTTAGAGCCGATGCGCTATGAGGCATGTGGTACATTGGCTAGAGCATGTCCATCGCTCCCAAGCCGGTACTGGCCGTGAGCAGGGCAATCTAAAGCAAGGACCCTAGATGAAACAAGAGAACAGAAGATGCCCTGGAGAACCTAACCAGCAGCCAGCTCATAGTACGGCAGCAGAAATGAAATGAAAAGAAAATAGGAAAAAATAGAGAAAAAGAGAAGACTGCTGGGCAGGGAATCAATGCGGGTCAGTGGACATGCGAAATAATCGTGGCACGATTGCATGTCATTCAGCTTTGCACTCTTGGCTGGCAGGCCTGACCCTCCCCTCCTTGCAGAACCCAGTTTTTGGCTATCCCTTGCAGCGATACTGCTCCAGAAGGCTCCTAGAAACAGCCGCTTAATTGCTTCTCTGCACCTAGAATTTCGGGCTGTCCGTCGTGGGTAAAGCCCGCTGCTTTCGCATGCACCCATTAACCTTCTTGCCTTGCCCGTCCGTCTCCCTCCCCCATAACCGCGGAGCAAGGAAGACAGCAAGGGATCCCAAGGATATATTCCCGGGCTACACGTAATATCGGCCGTGTTAGAGATGGATGGGTAATATGAATGCCGAGAGGAGAAAGGGGCTCTACTTCCAAGATGTTTGTCTGGCACTTGCGAATATTGGAGCCCCCTCCCCGTGTTTCCTCAAGCTGCCACTATAATCAAAAACATAGACATGGCCGGGTTGTCAAGCACAACCCCTATTAGGCAGCGTTACTGTTCCCCAGGCCCCATTGACGAGGGTGATCAAACCGGCCCGTCCCCAGCGTTAGATCACACAGCTGTCCCAGCATACAGAATACACCAAACATTCAAACAAACAGGCTTCTACTTACATCTCTAGATGACCCCAGGTTCGTGCGCTTTTGTCTCTGCCGCTGTATTGAGAACCAAGAAGAACAACACATCTGCTGGATAAAAGGAAAGAAGCTCTAGAAAGAGGCACAGGCTGGCCAAGGAAAAAGGACTTTGACAAGCCAGCTTCAAGTGGTGCAACTAGGCGTCACAGAAGAAGCCTAGCCTTGAGCTTTCCTACACGAATTACGGCAGCTTAATCCACATGCACGTAGCTGGGATTTCTCATGCACTCATCTTCCCGTGTCTCTCAATTCCCAGTCCCCGTTCGCCCGTTGTAGCATGCACTTCTATGCAGACATACATACGTGTGTGTGTGTACACGCAGCTTCTTTCTCTTCTGTTAGCCTATTGTCGTCGAGCTGTCCCGTTACAGCAACGTTCTTTCGCTCAAGCCCGCCCCATTATTGCCACCCCTCGTTCCATCTCTCCCTCCTCCCCTCCTCCTCCTGCAAGCCCCTTACCCGTCCGACAACTGATATCACCCATCTTGAGACTTCTCTCACCTCCTGTAAATGCAGGGGAAGTCGGGAGCAAAGTCCAGCTTTGTCCAGCCTAGTCCAAAGGCAAAGTGGTACGGAAGCACAGCGCAGCATGTGCAGAATCAGGCATGTAATCCGTCAATTTAGCTTGTTAGAGCTCTTGGTCCTCCTTATCCTCCCCGCCCCCCTTCTCGATGCAAGCCCACTTCCATCCTCCACCTCCCATTCACTAATCAGAGCGACGGTGGGCTGTATGTGGTGTGCACCGCTAAGCCCTTTTTCGCATATCCCTATGCATCTGCATCTAGATACAAAGACGCACAGCCACTCAACCTTGCCCAGACCCTGTCCGCTTAAACCTCCTCGTCTTGTACAACCATCACAGCCTCCATACCTGTTTGCCACCGTATGCTGCCGATCAAGTGACTAAACATATTTGTGTGGCATAATCATAGCAGCCATCAGCATAACATGGCCTTCTATGTCTATGGGGTAATTTGGCTGGCCTACGCGGCACGGGCATGAGCTTTATCGGTTCCTTCAAATGACGATAGTGCCACAGCTACCAAGGCCACATCTCACTCACACAAGCACGAAGGATGAGGTGTGGCTAGTCCCGTTAACCACGTACATCCCGTTACACTAAAGACCATATTAAACGCTCTGTAACTCGGTCATAAACTATCACAAGATCAGGGGAGAAAAACAACAGCAAAAGCGTTACTATCCAACTTTCTTTATACGATGGCAATGCCTTACTTATCTCATCTTTGAACCAACATGGTATCAAGATCTATCCCACGTCACCCATCCAAGATAACAAAAACGCCGCGAAACATCATAGCAAGACTAACAAATTCTCTTCAGGCCCCTCGCGGAGTCAAGAGTCTATTCACAGCTCATGCCCACGGAAGAAAGAGAACACGCCCCTTTCCAGCAACTCCCACGACACTGTGTCCTGTCCTGCCCGTGAGGGATGAAACAAGAAGAGCTTATATCTCGTCTGTGCTAATCTAGCGCCATAGATTCTCCCACTCTGCTCGGCCTAAACGAGCTTGGGCTATTGGCTGGAGAAGAGCCCAGCAACAAATGGGGATAGGGACACAGAAAGCGCATAAAACTCAGTGCCAATAAGCAGCCGTTACCGTCTTCTAGTCGCAAACCGTCAAGGGATAAAGCACGCATCACTCCGAGAATGCTTGGTGAATATGTGAATCACATACACGCATACTGAAGCAATCCAAAGCAGAAAGGTGGAAGAAGAGAGAAAGAAGAAGAAAAGAAAAAGAAAGATCATCGTCAAACCCACGTATCATTCGCCGTCAAACACCAACGCTACGCCGAAAGATAAACACTGGAAAATAAAAAGACTGGAAAGGGGGCATAGAATAAGAGACGCAATCGTAGCAAAATCTACGCCAGGTAGAAAAGAAGAAAAAAAAGGAGATCCGGGGGAATGGGGGCGAAACATGGACATCTAAAACCTATTTGCCTTGGTGAAAGGCAGAATTGTAAACCGGCAAGAAGATTCAATCGAGGGTCGTCAAGGGCTTCTCGCATCTCGCCACGATCTTTTTTTGGTGTTATTCGAACAAGAACGAAGATCAAATCTGGCCCTTGATATCCACAGAGCGGAAGGCCGCATTCTTAGCGTCGAGGAACAATGTGCCAGCCTTTCCGGTAAGAAAGAAGATGTCAGTTTTCGACGAATCATCAAGAAGATGTTGACCGTTATGGTCTATGATAAACTGGCAGGCCTCAGCATCTGATTCAAAGCCAAGCTCCTCGGTAATGAACCGGATCTTGGCACTAGGCTTATAACTATCAAGGTGTTAGTAAACCAGTAGCCCATACAGCGTAGTAGACGACACGCAAAATCAACTTACGCTTTGCAAATCATGCACAGAGCGGCAAGACGCTCTCTGCCCACAAACATATCCATCAAGTATCCTCCCATACCAGGCGTATCCAAATACAGTTGGAAGAACTTGTGATAGTTACCAAGAGCTAGGGCAGAGCGCACATCTAGTGCATGTTTAATGGGAACAGTTAGTTTGTCCTGTGGGGTTAGTCCAGCAATCGTTTCGTTAAGGCCAGTGCGGTTTGCCGTGTGAATGAAATACAAGATCCGGTACGCCTGGAATTCCACGGGGTTGCCCTTGATTCCAGAAGCGTACAGTGACTTGAGTTGCGTCTGGCACTGGTTATACTCACCAAGATCGCCCTTTTCGAGAGCAATCCGGGCATGAATTTCGTACACCGAAACAGTAAACTCGTTTTTAATCCTCTGCACCGTGAGGTCCTGACGAAGAGATTTGAACTGGTCGCAGATGTAGCCATAGTTGGCCTCAGTGCGCCACTTCTGCTTCAGCAGTTCCAGGGTTTTCCATAGCACGGGCTCAGGGCGAACCTTTGATGGAATGGGAGGTGCAGTCAAGCGAAGATATCTCTTTTCAAGGTCCTGGCAGGTGCCAACAACCGGGCCATCAGAAGGCGGAGGCGTGGGCGACCTTGCCAGAGCACTGCCCGTCTGAAAACGACGCGCACGCTTTTCACGTTCCAGCTGCTTCTGTAACTTACTCGACTTGGAAGAATTCTCATCGCCGCTGGAACGCTTTTCGGCATTCGCACGTTTTTCGGGCTTAGTGATGCGAGACTTCAAAGTCTTGTTTGATTCAGCAGCAGGTGACCGCCATCTTGCAGCTTCATCTGTGGAAACTTTACGCTTATTTGAGGCTAAGGGAGACGCAGCTGGGGGGGGCGGATGCACATAGGCAGAGTAACTGGGAGGGGTGTAGGAAGACGGCACCTGGGCAGCCTGATTTATGACATTTCGCTCATCTCTAATTAGCTGCTGAGGAAGCGGCATCATGTCCCAGTTAGTGGTATACAGTTGGCCACTGCTACGGGCAGTAGCAATTATGGCCTTGAGACGGGCTTCGATTTCGGATTTTGGGATTGACGGGTCGTTGTTGTCGACGTAAAAGGTTCGTTGGACGTACGCGCGGACGCCATCGGGCCATTCCTGGGGACCAGTCTGTTCGGGAGCAGGTGCGGTGACGGGGGAGGTGTATCCATTGTAGGCGGGAATAGCAGGAGCAAAAGATTGTCTCACTTGAACAGGAGTGTATGCAGGGTCTAGAGAGAAGCTGTTAGCACAGCTCAGCCACCGAGATTCTAGATGAAAAGAAGTAGTAGATTCCATTTTGGAAGGGAAAACTCACGAGAATACGAGTATGCGGACGCCGCAGCGTCCGAGTTCCAGGCACCGGGAACCATATTGGCTCACAATTTCAGGACGAGGCTCTGGAAGATTAGTTGGGATGAAAGATGGGAAACAAAAAACAGAAGGTGAAAGCTAGTCTCTACGAGAAATGGAATGGGATGCGGACTTGAGAGGTGATATGGAAGATTTCGTATGATGTCAGTTGATGAAAAGTGATTAGAGAGTGATGACTGCTACCAAGAAATTAAAACTAAAGTGTGATGTGGAGAAAGAAAGAAGAGCGAGAAATTAATCAGCTGGATCAACTTTGTGGCCTAGGCTCGGGCGTTTTAGCCCAATGAACATTAGTGTCCAGGTGTGACTAATCAACGGGCACTGTGCGCGACGTAGCCCGCGAGCTGCGGACTACGGCACAGTGCCGAGACTGTCCAGAGTCCCAGCGCGTCACGTGACTGTGCTCTTTCCAATGGGAGCTTTGGTCCAACGTCACCGGCCAGCGCAGCACATTAAACAACTCTTAGCCTGGTTATATTACACACTAATAATCGCCGTGGCAGCAGCCTCTCGAGCTCTGCATATCAGGAGACAACAACAACCAGCTCTGTACATAGTTTTATACTCCGTATATGCCGGCCTTTGTTTGTTGTATTGATCGCTGCCTAACCCTGATCCAACTAGGGCCGCCCAAGACAAACCCTTGCACTACGCCCTCCATTATCCCAAGCAACAACTGCATCTACGGCTATCCCCACGCCGCAACCTCATACATGTGCTAAACCTTCTCGCGAACTAGAGCCAAAGCCTAACCCTCCACTCAATAGCCCTGCGGCTTACGGGTTGAATCGTCGTCATACAAATATCCTACGTACCCGATATGACGAATGTTTCTAAAACAAATCGATCTTACCACAGCCCTGCGTCCTGCCTATCTTACCGATGAGGTTCTTCTCTTCGTGCAAGATAACGTAGGGCTATACGAGGGGTAGGCCGCTCTATCTTACGTGCCATCGCGGCATAGTCGCTGAGCTGAGTTGAGATTGTGATCTGACATTGTATTAGAAAGTACAAGTTGCCAAACCAGCAAAATGGCCAGGTTTACCTGACGTCTCATCGCATTTGCTATGTCGACAAGGCATCCCCGCGCATGTTTTCTGTCGCATTAGACTTGCGGGATATTGAGAGATATGAGCTTTACGTATGCCAAACCCACCAATCACCTGCGTCATGCTAGCTGTTGGGCTACCGCTACGGCTGCTGCTGTTGCTTCTAGCTGTGCTTGCTAACTCTAGCTTAGAATGGCTTCCTCAAGTCCTCGCCCAAGATCACGCTTTTCCCCAAACCTCCATCTCGCATGTCGACACTCCAGAACCGCTCTCTTGGACGCAGTTCGTACAACAGACCAACCCCCCAGTCTTCACCATTGACAAAGCCTAGATCTGAATCCGCCGCACCCCCGAATACCTCCGCTACCTGGGTGTGTACGATCTGCAGCTTCTCAAATCCGGTTCCAACAAACTTTGATCCCACATTAGCAAACGAACACACGCCTCTTCCGCCTTGTCTTGCTTGTGGAATCAAGCCAACCCTTGGCCATGTTCTCAAGGCAGCCATTGCCAATGCAACAAAACATACCAACACATACTCGACACCCACTGCAACATTTACATCGTCGCCATCGCCAACAAAAACAACGACAGCTACAGCGGCAACAGCTACTGTGGGTGACAATACGGACATCGGCGCTACATTCCAATGCCCTCGATGTACTTTTGCAAACCACCCATCTCTAATGGCGTGCGAGATTTGCGGTGCCCCATTACTGTCGCAGAATATACCCCAAGAACTTGATCCTATGCGAACTGAGTCGCCCGGCCCAACCTTGCCTGCCAAGGCTACGCCTGATGCCCACGAGCCGGTAAAGATATCCTTTCGCGGAGGCGGAGAAAAGGTGTTTTATGAGCGGCTAAAAGGATCTATAACGCAACGCAAATGGCTTCTCAATGGTGCGCCGCCTATTCCCAACAAAACTCAATCAAATGATGGCGGGCCGACTAGCAGTTCGTCGGGCTCGCATGAGCAAAGCAGGCCTACTGTCAAGTCTGTTGGAATTGCAGCCTTGGAGCAAAAGGGGTTTGACATGCGAAAAAACAATGAAATCATGATTGGAAATGCCTTTGAGGATCTTGAGGCGCTGATGGCTTCTGCCAAGGAGATTGTTGATTTGGCAGAGCGCTTTTCGCGCAAGGTCAATGGAAACTCGACAGAGGCTACAAGCGTTGCAACACAGCTAGGGCTGATTACCACTAAAGACATTGCGAGCACGTCAGAGTCGCTGTATCTCTCGGAGCTAGCCCGCACGGTTGCTGAGTTCTTAACGGACGATTCCCGTGGTGTACTCAAAAAGGCTGGAGGAGTCATTAGCTTGGTAGATTTATGGGCGATGTTCAATCGTGCCCGTGGTGGAGTTGAGCTTGTCAGTCCCACTGATTTTGAAATGGCTGCGCGGCTATTCCACAAACTGAAGCTGCCCGTGCGGCTCCGCACCTTCAAGAGCGGAGTTCTTGTAGTCCAGGGCAAAGACCGCACGGACGATTCGATTATCCGGGCTCTACTAGAATGGTTGGATGACCTCCACCAGTTCCCGCCAGACACAGAAGTTTCCTGGGACTGGCACGAGTTTGGCAGAGGTGTCACCGCCCAGGACGCAGCTGAGAGGTTCGGTTGGAGCATTGGAGTGGCAGAAGAGGAGCTGGATATGGCGGAGCAAAAGGGCGTGCTATGTAGAGAGGAAAGCATTGAGGGATTGAAGTACTGGAAGAACTACATTGGAAGCTTACAGGCTCCGCCATCAGAGGCTGAGCAGATTGAACAGGCACTAAAGCTTATCGGAATAATATAAAGAAGGGGGGATTTGAGCTGTAGAATAATAGGCTTCCTCGAGCCAAGACTAAAGAGTGTTTTCTATAGCTTCCTTTGATCTCAGTTCTTTCAAATAATTCGAATCTGGTACATGTAACGCGGCTAGATGGGCTCATCCGCCAGAGCGACTGCGGCCTCCTGATACGGAGACCTTGAAGTTATGTCGATTGTGTATACAAGAGCGGGCTAGAAGCCACGGGCGCTCCAGGCTTTAATGTACACAAACACTATGTCTCGTTTACTGTAATCATTATGACCAGATGACACAGGATCTGTTACCGGACGGAATCAGCATAGTTGATAACTAAACTTTGACGGGGAAAGAACTTGATGCACTCAACATCCAATAGATCTACCAAGATAGCGTCGGCACCGCCGCAGAATATCATTGCTTGCTTGTTTGTGTGTTCTACTTAACGTCTGTCTGCCTGCTATCTTCCCACGGAACATGACGGCGTGTCTCCGGGTGGGAGCATCTCCCGAGCAGTCGGCAACAGCAGGAGCTTACAGATTTCAAGCACCTGCTATGACTCGAGCTTGTATATGTTTAACGCATCTCTTATGTCTTTTGAGGGGCCGCGATGAAGCCAAAAGGCTGCCCTATTCGGCGCGGCGCGGCGCGATTGATTGTTGATTGTACTATTCAACGTCTACCTATTGGGTTGTCACAGCAATACGACGGCATGTTCCGGACGGGAGCACCTCCCGGGCGGCGCGGCGCGGCGCGGCGCTTTCCGAAAAGTTCATAATACGTCATAATACGGGCTTTTCCCGTCCAACAAGTCCAATATGGTCTAGCGGTTAGGATTCCTCGTTTTCACCGAGGCGGCCGGGGTTCGACTCCCCGTATTGGAGCACTGTCCGTCTACGAGAGCACCAGCATGTCTGGAGGCTCAGCTTTTTACAGTTGACTGTGTTCATGGTCAATTTTGTATTCCCTTTTTGCTATATCAGAAAGATCAACCACCTAGGACAGCCTCTTGCTATAAAGAAGACGCACACTCGAAAGACATGTAGAAGGACGACATCTTCCTACCCTCGCCCGTCTACAACATGTCCTCGTATTGCTGTGAAAGACCAGTAGGTAGGCGTGACATAGCACAAACAAATAAACAATCCTCTTGTTATGGCTCGCAACACGCCAACTCCCCTAAAACACACCTAAACAACCTATTAAAAGTGTGGCACTATACGGCAGATAGGCCTTGTTCCCTTTTATATCCGCTCATGTTGCCTAGCTGCTGCCAGAGGGCGAGCTGCTCAGTTGCTGCTCCTGCATTGCTTGGACGAGATCCATCAGCTGGTCAATCTTGGCGGTCAAATCCACAACCTTGGCTTCCAGAGCAGCATTAGGCTGTGCTGCAGGCGCATGAGTAGAGCCCTGTGTGACAGCTGTAGCTAGAGGGGGGACCTGGAGGCTAGAAGAAGGAGGGCGCCCTAAACGGACAGGAGGCCTGTTCTTGATAGAAAGACCGCGAGCAGGAACAGGGCCCTTGAGGCCAGAGAAAGAAACGCTGGTGCCATCACCAAACAGGGCCTCGTAGACCTTGATGATGCAGACGACAGGCCAATGGGTGGCTTTGAGTAGAGCAATGCGGGCAGCGCGGAAGCGGTTGTCACTCTTCAGAAAGAGGCGGATGGGACGGAAGATGACGAGGGCAATCAGGTTAAACGGAGGTAGGAAGTGGGTTAAGCGGTTCGAGGTCGATGCCTCCAACACGTAGATGCTGTAGACGTAAAGATATTCTTCATTTGCGTGGGTGATAACACGCGAGAAGCTGTTGGACAGCATACCAGTCAGAGAGCCCATGAGCAGGAAGTTGCTGAGGATGACGAAGGTGAACATCAGTGGCGGGCCAAATACAGGGTCAATCTTGTCCATTGCATCGAATCCCACGCCAGTGTTACCAAAGAAGATTTTGGTAAGCATCATGGTCATGTGTGGCAGCGTATAAACCTCGCGGGCAATCAGAGAGAAGGTAGTCAGGAAACCAAGGTAGACAATGACAACCAGAACCATAAACTTGCAGAAGTCGCGAGCCATCTCGCGGATGCAAGGGATGAGGGAGCCCCAGTACGGACTCAGACTGAGAATAGAGCAGATGCGAGGGACCATAAAGAGGGCCTCGATAGCCAAAATGTCAAAAGAGAACTCGATAATCTTGGCATCTTGGTAGTAAAGACCAAGAGAACCTATACAAGTGAGCGCATAGGTGTTAGTAGAATGGCCAATATATCAGACCCGAGGTGGAGGCAACTTACGGACGGCAATAAAGACTAACGCAATGAAGATCATGACCATATCAAACATGTTCCAGACATCAGATGTATAGAATATCGAGCCAGCGTCAATCCACGCACTGATCTCGTCATAGAAAAAGGACGCAATCCAGACGTATAGCAGCGCCTCCTTGCCGCTAATACTGGCTGGGTTGCGTTCCATCATGACAGCATAGTACAGACACAAGAAGGTGAAAAAGAAGAAGACCTCCCATGCCTTGGCATACTTTGGAACGCGTAGGCGAGAGAACGGATCGCTCTGCGATGGGTTGTAGAAACGCGGCATCTTTGTGGCTTTGACATCCAGGCTATCCCAAAAGACAATGTCACCGTTCCAAATGCCGTTAATGAGCTTCTGCACCACACTGTGGCTGAGGAAGCGCTTTGAGTTGGAAATTGCTGCTATTTCCAGTGCGTTGAGACCACGGAACGGTCCTGTGGGGTCCTGGAATGGCCCGCCGTCGTGATTGTCGTCCATGTGGGTTGAGCTCATGGTTAGCCGGGACAAGGCACCGACTAGCTCGTAGCGCTTGGAACTGCTGCCAGGCCGGGTGCTCACAGCACCTCCACGACGAGATGGCACGGAGCCGTAGTGTTGGCTCTGGGAGAGCAACGGAGACACTTCATTGGCCTCCTCATCATGGTGACTCAGGACAGGATGCTGGACCTGCGTTTCCTCTGAGGTGTTGTCGTCATCGACATCGCTCTGGGTATCATTGTTGTCGTAGCGGTCCTGGTCTTGTTCATCAATTTCGTGCAAGCAAAAGTCGACGGTCTCTTTTACCGAGAGTCGGGCCAGGAAACGCCACGCAACGATTTCACATGCATAGCCGCGAGACAGGCTGACGCCACGGTCTTCATCCTGTGCATCATAATGCCACTTGAGGGCTCTAATAGCAGAACACAAGGAACAGTTAGTAATGATGCTGGCCAATATGTCTGGATAAAAAAGCCAGAAGGATCGGATCATTCTTCTGACAGGGGGATGGGATGCGCTGTCCAGCTAGAACTTCCGCCTCCCTTGTAGTTGGGGTAATAGTTTTAGCGAGGGGGAGATAGTCATGCAATGGCTCTTGAATAAACGAAAAGAAGGCGGCTGGGGAAGGTGAGGGGAAAGGACTGAAGCCCGCCGTGATAAGGGGACGGAAAAAGACCAGACTTACAGCAGCGCGTTGACGATGCAGCGATTATGGCAAGCCACACTCAAGTGCTCGACGAGCGCTTGTACACAGTCACCGGCCACCGTAGTTCGCAGTTGCTCAAAAGACGAGGGCACGCGGATAGTCTCAGTCAAGTAGCTGAGGAATTGGCGAAAGAAGTCAGCATTCAGGACATGCACAAAGCTGGGAGACAGGGCCTACCGTGAGAGTTTCTTGATTACCACATGGAAAGTATCGTCGATATCGATATCAGGCAGCTGGCCAGGAGAGCTGGCTACTGGTGGCGGTGTAGGCGACGGTTCGCGGGGGCGACGCATCTTGACTTTGATAGGCATGGCACGGCTGGCAGACGCCGACGAGAGTTTCACAGCTCGGAGAGATGTTCTCTGGTGGTGTATGTCTTGTAGCGAAAGACACGTGCAAGGCGGTGTCTTTTCAGGAACAGTAAGTGAGGGAAAGGAGGGCGTAAAACTTGAGACAAACGGGCAGCCTTTGTGGACAAGACAAGAAAGAACCAGAATCAAGGAAAACAGGAGGAGAAGAAAAGAGACAATACCGCTATGCCCGGTCCGTCTGTCGCTGCTGGAGCAAAGTCTAGTTTAAGCCTCAAGCAAAAAGAAAAGAGACTCGGGATCCGATGAGGAAGAAAAATAAAGGGCAACTGCCCGCACCACAAAGAATTCGACTTTGGGATTCGTCAGGAAGGAAGCCGCCCCATGTGTCAAAGAGGAAGGTTGGAAGGAGCCTAAGCCGCCCTTGTGCTTGAATTGGGGTTCTTGCTCCGTATTGGCCCTTCCTGCCTGCGGTTCTTGCCCGTCTTGTTCTTTAGTGGTGCGGTCGGCGCATTATAGTAGAGACAGGCAGTTGCTACTTATTTCCATGCCACTTGCCGTACTCAAGATGCATGATGCACAAACAGCGCAGTTGTGTCTCTGCCGCGTGGTTTGCAATGTTTTATTGATTTGTTCATGTTCACGGGGTGCCGCCTTGCCAATCTGGGAGTACCCCAAAACTGACAAGACCAGGCAGACAGACAGACAGACAGACAGAAATGCAGGGCGAATTAAAGTAGTGTAACGCCCGTACGTCAGTTGGTTCGCAGCCAGTGCGAGCGAGCTTATTGGAGTGCTAGTATAGCGTCAATCGTACGAAGAAGAAGAAAATGAGGGTCCCGTAGGACAGGCCGGCGCTTACCATTGCAGGAACCTCCAGCGTGGTCCACAAGAGCTGGGTACTGACAGCCAGAAGATGCCATTTAGCTGCCAAAACAAGTCTTACCCTGGTTAGGGTGCAGACCCTAATGGCAGACCCGCGATTCAACCTTGCTCTCAACCTTGCTCGATGGAACGTTTTGACACACACGGAGGAAACACCAAACTTCATCTTAATCAAAGGCAACGTAATCCGTCATACGACCTTCATATTACCTATTGCAATGACAGTAATTGCCGCTCCCCGTGGCCGGGAACAGAATGCAAGGGTAGCGTTTCTGGTGGGAGGGGGGGGGGGGTTGTTTTTTATGAGACAGTAAATTGTGCTCTTGGCGAAGTGAGAGGCAGAGGCACGCGGTGTTTATGCTGGAGGTTTGGTGGGCGTGAGAGCGCCAACACGGCGGTTATGTACATGGCATTTGGGCGTGTTGTTTTGCCAGAGAGATGAGACTCGCAGCGAAGCTGAAGGCGGGCCAGCTCATGCCATTGCTAACGGCGTCTTGAGGATCGTGCGTAGGAGAGAGCTTGCGTCCCGATTCATCGCATTAGCAAGGAAAGGAAACAGATTAAAGCACTTCTTACCAAGTTTGCAAAAACCACAAGCAAGACGCTCCGCTCCTCATGTTCATCTTGAAGTTGAAGGGCAATAGCTTTTACGAACCCGAAATCTGTGCGTGGCCACGCTCATGGTTTCTTTGTTATGGGGGAGGGGGGAGGGATTAGAGACTGCTTGTTTGGCGTCGTAGTGGGAACAGAGGAGGATGCGATATCGAACTCGCCCTGAAACAATAAACTGGATAGACGGGACGAGTTCTCGCACTGACTCTGCACTGTGCCTTCTCGACATAACGTGTGAGACGGACAGTGCGGGCGGGTATGTGGGCACCGTGGGCTTGGGGCTTAGTGTTTGCTGGAAATTCTAAAGGATTGGGTGTATACAAGAGGGGCGGAGGGTTAAGGAATAATATGGGATTCCCGAGATGATCGTGTGGTGATTTGCAGATCCAGTGGAAAGACAGAGGCAGATGCAAAGGCAAAGAGCGTGTCCTCCATAGCCGGTGGTGGTCGTGGAGTTTGGCTATATGCGTTAATCTTTGCAGGTGCCGGCCACTACATTTGAAATGGACCGCCAGCTGCAGGCAGCTGTCGCATACTTACAGATGGGGATCTTGTAAATCGTCAGTAGTACTACATATATGGCCGGGTCCCTGATCTTGCTTGAAGGATGCCCAGACAGGGGCGAAAATAGTAGACTAAGAATCCTTCGAACTGTTCTCAAACACGCCGTGTCCGTCCAAGACAAGCTTGTTGAGCCGGGACCCGAAACTGGGAAAGGGAGAGGGAGAGGGAGAGGGAGAGAAAGAGTGTTCGCGAAGCATTGGTAAAGGGAGTCATTATTAGATGTAGCTTGCTTCTGGCTCTGAGACTGGCGGGATATTCTTGCGGAGGATTGGCCCTGGCGCCAGTCTCTTGCAGTAGAGGCTTCAACATGGGATAGGTAACAAAGAAATCAAGAAAACAGCGTCAGTCTGCATAAATCCCAATCCTGTGTCTCTTCCCCGCCATATCTTTCCTGGCCACGCGCGGAATTCTTAGTTTGGCGAAAGATCGCCGCATTCTGATCAAGAAAAGATGATTCCTCAAGGGCAAAAGAGCGCTCGCCGCACTCAACGTGCTTTGTTCGTTTTTTTAGCTACAATGCCCTGGTGCTTTGGTGGTGGCTTGTGCTCTGAGCTTCTGGGCCCTTGGGCTCTGAGCTTAAGGGATCTTGGTGTGGGAGAAAGAGCAGCCGCCTGCCAAGACAAAGGGACTAGGGTAGGAATAAGAGAGGACTGGGGAGGGGGAGAAGGGCAGAGAAGACGAAGGCGAATCAATAAGAACATCAAATTAAGCACCTACGGTGGTTCTTGATTGGTACAGACGAGATTGGCGAGAGGGAAGGGGCACACGACCAAGTGAAGAAGCAGAGAAATGAGAAAAAAAAACTAGTGGGAGGAGAGAAAGGCCGGTAAAGATAGGGAGGCATATGCAGAGGTGAGAAGATGGAGGAGGAGTAACAGATTCGCGCTGGCATCAGAAAAATTGAGGAAAGAGAGAAATAGGTGATCACGAAAAGTATCAGACCAGTTCCAAGTCCCAAGTACCGTGTTAAGCGGGCTTGTTCGAGACTCTTCCTGGGGAGGCTCTGAGCGCAAGGCCTTCCTTTTGGTGTCTTACTGATTGTCCGGTCTTGGTCTATCCTGTGTCTTTTCCTCGCAATTCACACCCTCTCTTATATTAACTACACTCTGTCATGCTTGGCTACTGGTAGCCATCCTCTCTCTTCCTCTCCTCCTCCCCAGACAGACCCAGACCCAGACCCAGACCCCCCGGTCCTTCTCTGCTGGCTTTTCCTTTTGTCCTCCGGCGCTGCTGTTCTTGTTTTAGCACCCTTTTCTCTTTCTTCTTTTTCTTTTCGTCCCTGTGCTTTGAAGACGCATTAACCAAGCAACAGCACGAAATTCTATTCTGGCTTCATAGGATTGTATCCTGCGTGCCCTTTCTTTTCGTCCTCCTCCCCATTATCTTTTCGTTCTTATCCAGAGGCTGTGCCTGTTTTCCTCCCCTCTTTCTCTTTTCCTCTTTTCTTCTTGCTGTAGTTTTTATTCTTTTTATTCATTCATAGCTTCTTATTGATAGTTTACTTGCATCTTGCTTCGCCCTTCTCTTCGTCTACTCTCGCTTTCGTTTCTTGTTGGCCTTGATCGTCTTCTTGTATGATCGTCATCTTCGTCCTTCGTCTGCATCATCGACTTGTTCTTTAACCCTATTTTAATACCTATTTTGCCACTTGCTTTTGGGCTCTTCTTATTCTTCTTCTAGAAGTACTCCTCTTTGTCCTTCACTTCTCGCTCTTCGTTCTTGGTGTCTTTGCTTTCTTGCTAGGCCCTCATCGCCCTTAGACTGATGTCCGCCTGTCCTCCATAGCATTAGCCAAACCACCCACATACAGTTCTATCATTGGCCTTGAGAATCAGCGCTGCTTGAGACGACCAGCAATCTTCAGTCCCCGGTCTGGACACGCTCTTTTTCTTCTTTTCCTGTTCTCCCCCCCCTCGCCACTCCTGACGACTCTCGAGCTATGCATTCGTCAATACTATTCTTCATGGTGGCACTGGCGCAGGCCTCTGCCTCAGTTCTCCCTCCCCGTCAGCCTACCATTACCGACAAACCCGCCCTTGCGGTCCGCACAATCGATGCCCAGCCATGGCCAGAGACCACAGTAGCACCACATGCCGGTGCCTTGCACAAACGCTTCAATGTCGTGTGTGGCTACATCAACGGAAACCCACTAATGCCTGCTGTTTGTAATCCAGGCTCTCATTGTGCGGTCGACAAGGCCCTGGGCGCTGTAGGCTGCTGTCCTGACGAAGGCCCTTGCAATACGGGCATTTTCACTGGCTGCGTCGATATGACCGGCCCACCGCCAGAGAAGGTTGATCCCCTAGTGTACACTTGTGGAGCGGGCCAGGTGTGCTACAAAAACAACTACGAGGGTGGATACTCGCAGTTTGGCTGCGGCACTCCGGGAAGCCAGCCGGCCACTGTTATGGTCAATGTGGCTGGCCAGCCTCCGGTCGACATCCAGCAGGTCAATATCAAGGCCAACCCCACGAGCGACGGCGGCGCTGGTGCGGGAGCTCCTGCTCCTGAGCCCACTACAACTCCTGCTAGTGAATCTAGCAGTAGGAGCAAGGCCCCCGAGCCTGTTGCTACTCCCAAGCAATCGTCGTCTTCTTCGTCCTCGTCGTCATCGTCCCCGCTGTCCTCGTCAACCTCGTCATCCAGCTCCTCAGCCCCTTCGACGACTCCTACTCCGGCTACCCCGTATGCTGCAGGGTCGCGTGGATCACAGACTTTCAAAACCACCACCACCTCGACTACTGCAGCCAAGGAGGCCTACGGCATAGCTTCTGAAGCGACTGTGGCAGTAACTAGCGAGGCTTCTAAAACCAACAAAGACACCAACCAGGCTGATGTTGGCGCTGTTGTAGGCAGCACGCTCAGCGGCATAGCCGCTTTCCTAGCTCTGGGCGCTGTGGGCTTCTACTACTACCGCAAGAAGCAGCGGACGCAGTCCCCGACGCCACCACCGGATGAAAAGATGATGTCATCGTAAGTGGCCGGATCTCTTGAGCTTTCAAAGCCTTGGTATAGGATATGCTAACAGCCTCATAGGCCCACTTCTTCGCATGGATCTTTCATGACAAGCTCGTCACAGGCCGACAACTCGCCTACATCCATGAGCGAGCCCATGTTCCTGGTTACCCACAACTTCCCATTGCCGCCCGTCGGTGCTGCTGTGAGCAGCAACACCAAGCAAGACTATGACCATGATGGCGGCTACCCCATGGACGTCAAGACTGGCTTTGACCACCCGAACAACACCCAGCCTACTGTCATCACCACAGCCACGGCCACAGCGGGCGGCCCGGGTGCCAAGTCCGCCAAGGACAACACTATGAGCTATGCCTCATCCACATACAGCCGGTATTTGCAGCCGGGGGCTCTACCCTCGCCAACATCGCCGTACTCAGACAGTGGTCTAGACTTGGCGCGCGAAGTTGACGATTTCCAAAACTCATATATTGCTGCTTTGGGCGATATCAGAGAAGAAAACGAGTCTAGCTACTCCCGTAATAGCGTACCACCAGTACCGCCGATGCCCCAGAAACCCGACTCGGCTTGGGTGTAAGGGAGCGAATAAAAAGGTGGACACGGAGAAAGGGTATACGCATTACTGGTGAGCGGGCGGTCTTGTCAGCGTTTTTTGTTTTGGATTTCTTTCTTTCTTTTTTTCCCCCCACATTCTCTTGTATTTTCTGCATTTTGAAGGCGCATGATATCCCCGCTTTGAGCACTCTATTACTTGATTTTATGTATTTTCTTTTGTACTATTTAAAGCTTCACGATGTTGGCGACCTTTTATTTATAGGGAGATAATGGCACAGTATGTATGCACAGTGGTAAATTGATAACATGTGATTGGCTGTATATTTTTAGATTTATGGGGCTTTAACTAAAACGTAAACCTCCGGAAAGTTGGATGACAAGAGGGAAATCAAAGAGTCCTTGTCAGGATCGGGAATCATACATAAGAGGAAACAAAAAGGGTGGATGGAGAAGTGGAAAAGTAGAAGAGAAGAAGAAGAGAGAAGAATAAGAGAGAAGAGAAAGAAAGATAAAGAAAAAGGCAGAAAAATGACCCTAGAAAAGGGCCGCCGCTAAAACTGCGGCAAAAAAGTACGCCGCTCCCATCGTAGGACCGTGTACGGAAGCACTGCTGTCGGTGTCACGCTTCACGGCTGCAATTTGCGGGGCAATGGCCAGATTGGTCACGTCACCAGCGGCACTACTCGTTGGTGTGGGAAGAATAGACGCGGAAAGAGTCGCCAGAGTCGAGGTCGACGTATAAGCAACAGCACTGCTACTACTGGAGACGGCCGGTTCTTTGTTCGCCCATGGCTTCTCGCGGATGACCTGCACCTTCTCGCCCTTCAGCGGACCCGGTATGCTGTCAGCCCCAACCAGCAAGCCCTGCACCACCTCGAGGGCGCTCATCTGCTGACCAAGACCGGAAATTCCATCATGGCTGCCAGTGTACCAGCGCATGCCACACTCGGAGCCACTCTCTCCAGCAGTGCATGTCTTGACAGCAGCTAGGGCGCTGGTCTCGAGCAGTACCTTGACTTGTGGCTTGAGATCTGGCAGCATCTCGGCGCTTTTCCACATAAAACGCGAAAGGTAGGCCTTGAAGCTCTTCATATCGGTGTTGCAGGTGCCAACCGTCTCACACGCACTCTCGTACATGACGTTGGTTGCATTGGCCTCAGAGTAGAAGAAGCGTTTGGATGTGGCAGTAAGGATGCCCTGAGCACGGTCAGCCCAGATTTTCTCGCCCGTAGCATCAGCCAGTATGGCAGCGCCATACATGTAGATGGCATTAGAGTACGAAAAGCTGACGGGGTTCGTGTCACGGCAGTCCTTGGCAGCATGGGCGCCATCGTACACAATATAGTCAGTCCCGATCATGCCAATGTCCTCAGTCCAGTCCCAGACCTTCACAGCCCAGTCAAGGTACTTCTTGTCACCCGTAACGCGAGCCAGGCGTGCGGCAAGCTGGAAGAAACCGCCATTGCTAACAGAGTTCTTGTAGTTAAGGCCGTGGGGGCTGGTGGCATAAATCTGCCACAGCAGGCCACCACCACAGGCACTTGTGTTCCAGCGGGACTCGAGCGAGTCGAAGATGTTTATGCCTAGCTGTAGCCATGACGGAACGTCGGGGTTTGGCTGAGGGAAGTTTCGTTCAGCAGCGGACATGACGGCAAAGGCCCAAAAACCCAGGTCGTCATTGCCCTCTTCCGAGGCATGCTCGACCGGCATAAAGTCGAAGTTTGTGCCAGTGTTGACTGGAGCCAGTAGGGCCTCTATGGCCAGGTCGTTGTATGTCGGGTCATTGGTGTAGTAGTAGTAGTCGATCATGGATCCCCACATAGCGCCGGCTTCCCACCAGTAGTACGGATCGGGGAGATCGCCAATGAGAATCTAGAAAGGCTGTTAGGGTGGGGGTTCAACGGCGATGAGGGACGTGCAGCGATAAATAAGAAAAAAGAGGGGGGTTCGGAGTACTTACGGCAGGATTGTTGGGCTGATAATAGCTCATGACGCCTTGAGCCAGTGTACGAGCAACGCCCTTGATGTTTTCTAGAGATGAGAAAGACAAGCCAGTGTTAGTCGGGCGCTGTAATGCACTGCTTCACATGCCAGGAGGGCAAGAAAGACGTACCAGAATTGTCTACAATGAGGCTGTTGGGGGGCAGAGCAGCGGCCAACGCCGTGGCAACCGTGGCAGCCTTTTTAACAGACTTGTAGAAATCAGACATTGTGTCTTTGGTGCGGATGAGCAAAGGAAAAGAAGGGAGAGTGGGTTTCCAGAACCAGAGTAGAAGAAGGGAGGGGGTATGGAGAGAGAGGCTATAACCAGAAAGCCGTGATATCAAGAAAAGAAGAGGAGAAGAGAAGCAAAAGAAGTGAGATGCCGCTCAAGTCGAGAGACGAGCACGAGGCAAGAAAAGAACGAAGAAAAAGAAAAGCTTGAGCACAGTGAAATGGAGGAGAAGAAAAAGAGAAAAAAACAAGATCACCGCGTCTTGATATAGGCAGCAAACAACAAGCGCCACAGCCACAGCCAGCAACACAAAAGAATGGAAAGGAAGATGGACGAGATCTTCGCAAAGAGTGAAAGGAGGAAAAAGAAAAAGGAAAAGAAAGTGGCTAGCCAAAGAAACAAAAAGAGAATTGCTGGATGGTGGTGATGTCTTTGACGCTGAGAAGCTTCTATATCTAGATAAAACTCACCTAAAAAGACAACGAGAAAACCCTTGGAAAGAGAAATCAATAAAAGCCTAGAACAGCCACGACCGTTGATTCACAGCCAATCAAACACTGACAGTCCCTTAGAGGAGCACAAAGGGTTCTACCCCCTTAAGGAATGGAAGATCCTCCCATCCCCCTCCCCAGAAAAAGCAAGCGCACAGCTCAAAGCCAAGGAACAAGGTCTAGTCTAACCTAGCCCCCATAGGATCCAATGGCCCCCTATACGTTAAGAGAGACAGCCCAAGACCACATAACGAGCACAAAGGAGCCGTGCTGGCTTTCGTGTCTCCCTTAGAGGCGTTTCAGAAGCTGCAGGGGCCAAAGTCAAATAGGGCACACGTCAAATCTTTTCCCTTCTCTTTCCATGCCCAAGTAGGAAAAAGCGTCATACCGGCACCAGCGGGGACAGCGACAGCGGCTTTGGCGAAGTGTCTTGGATGCGTGTGGAGGAAGGGAAAAAAGGGAGACAGTCTGTGGTCAAGCTGGACAGCTGCATATCCGCTCTCCGCTCTCCGCCCCCCTCCCCCCTTCTCCCAAGAAAGGAGGTGAGCAGAACAGGCTCGTCTGCACACGGGGACGCCAGGAGCAAAGGGTCTCTCGTCGGCATTTTGCCTTCTAGAGTGCGGCCAACAAGGAGAAAACAAACACACAAGGATAAGATGGGCATGCGTTTATGCTTCGACCATCTACACTGATGGCGTGCCACGAGGTTTAACGCATGTCGCATATGCATATACGTACGCAGGTGGATTCACGTCTACTTGATACATACAGCATCGCGCATGTATGTACACACACAGCCATGCACCCGACACTCTCTGCCTCCCCCACAAACACCACTGTTGTTTACTGTTGCATTGCTAGTTGACCACGGGTGATTTTCTCTGTCTCTTATTTTCGCCCTTGTCCTTAGGCCAGGCCCTGGTTTCCAAGTCCCAGCCCCTCCCATCTCTTCTGGATGCGCTCTCTTTTGCGCCAGCTCAGCTTCTAGCCTGCAAAACTTTGGCTTGTGACACTTTGAAACCGTTTGAGCTAATTTGGCGAACGGGGCTGTTAGGTTATATAATTATGGAGGATTGAAACCGGCAGGAATAAACAGGAGGGAGAGGGAGGGGGAGGGACAGAGACAGAGAGGTGGCAGAGGGAGAGGAGAGACAGAGAGTGACAGAGACAGACAGACGACAGACGACAGACAGAGGCCTCCTTTTGTGAGCGTCATACAATACTGAGGGTTAGCCGCCGCAGCCACCGCAGCCACCGCAGCCACCGCAGCCACCGCTGCCACCGCTGCTACCGCAGCCACCCACCGCAGCCACAACGCGTCTCCCTATCTTATCTCGCACTCACACATACCCATTCTTTCTGCCCAGCTTGCTCCGCACCTTTTCCCCCGCCTCCAACATCTTGGGCTTCTGTTGCTCGAGGAATAGTAATAAACACACTCCTCCTATCATGATCACGCAGCTCAACGACATGCGCAAAAATAGCCTGCCCGAGGATGCACTCAGCCCAATCGCATCGCCAAAATCTGTCAGGGCTTGGGCCATCTGACTCGCCGTAAACCACGTTACAAATAGCCCACTGCCCAGGCATACCGTCGATGCTGCACTGCACACAAGTGCCGTGCGGAACACTATGGCTCGGCGGCCCTGCGTTGGCCCGCTGGGATTTAGCAATACAAGCGCGCCCGACAAAATCATGGTAAAAAAGGCCATGATTGAGCCAGCCATGTACAGTATAAACACGAAAAAGACAAACGCAAGTAGATGGTTTATCTGGCGTGCTACGCCGTTGGCCAAGCCTTTACTAAAGCCAATGTCGGAGAGCGACAGGTCAAGAGGCCCGACAGACAGTTGCTTGTCTATGTCGTCGGTGATATTGAAGCGGACTAACAGACAGTCAGACAACCCGCCGGTACAGAGAGCAGAGAGGAAAGATGTATCCGTCACTTACAGTTGGCTCTTGCTTCCGTGCAATTCTCCGTCTTTAATCCGTCGCTGCTAAAGTTTCCCTGGCAGGCGCTCACCATGTGCAGGGAATACCACTGGGAAATACCCAGCTCATCGGCTAGCTTATCGACAATGTCGCTGCCAATTTCACTCAGCTTGTCTTTGGCGCTGTCCGCAATGTCTGATGCACTATCGATAATGTCGTCGAGAACACTGCTATCCTCACTGTCCTTTGCGTCCGAGTCCGAATCAGAGGAGTTGGACGGCACAAGGAAGTAGCCAAGGCGGGATGTGTTGATCTATCACGAGGTACAAAAGCCGAAGCTGTCAGTCAGGTTTCTGATAGCAGCCAGTGGACTGCGGTGATGCTCTACGAAGCGGTACATACCCGAATCACGGCCATCTCTTCGAGCACGCCCTTGTTGGTGCCGGCCAGGGCGCACATCATGCTCATGATGAAGACTGCCATGCATGCAAAGAATGGGAGGATATATATTAGGTTGAACCTGCCACCAGCGACCTTAGGCCTTAGGCGTTGGGATTTGCTGATTAGCGAGCGCAAATACATGTTGGGCGCGGTATGAATAACTGTGTGCGCGGTGTCTGTGGGACAACGAGTGTATGGTATAAAATGGAATGAAGGTGAAGACGTCAAGCCAGCTGACGCTAATGCTAACAATGATGGCAACGGTGGTGATGAAAACAAACGCTATATATTATGAAGATACACGGTAAGGAAGAGAGAAGGAAAACAACGGCCAAACGAGATGGCCAGGACTGGAGACAAAGAACACTAAGAGATGAGGCAGGTCGGCTGGTATAGATATAAAACGTCTTTGGCTAGGCCGTGTCCAACCCCAAAGTATCGTCTTGGAGCCGGTCCATTCTAGGCGCTTCACCAGTAAAGACCAGGGGCAGAGTGACGTAGACTAATAGTCTACTGTCGTTGTCTTCCGTCTCAAGATCAAGGCTTATAGTTTGCCAGAAACCCCCCTTTTTCAAACATGGGTCTTTTGGCTTCTATATCCAATAGCTTCCATCTTCTTCCGCCGTCAACTTCTTTGACGCCCATATGTACTTTCTTTCAGGCTTACTTGCATGCGGCTTATTTCAAAGAACCCGACTATGTTCTCGACCCCTTGTTACACAGTCCTTATCCAGATTTACGAAACGCCTGTCTTTGCTGGTTCTTTGGGTCTATTGGCCACCAGCTTTTTGCAGTCGAAACAGGCAAAAGTAGAAGAAAGGTTTGATCTGGGAATAAAGAGGAACGGAGTCAACAAGCAAGAGTTTATGTACCAATCGGTTGGCATGGGTCAATAACGCGCGGCTAAAAAAAACAGGTTGGCGCTTGTTCCTCTGGCAGTGTGGAATAAGAGAACCATCATCAATACAGGGGTTGAGCGCGCAACTTTGAGATGAAGAGACGCTCTGTTGATGGAGCTAGCTGGGCAGGCTGTGTGGAATGGCGGGGCTCATTTCGGTCGTTTCCAGCATTTAGGTGAAGAGGCTGTCTTCTTAGAGGGAAACGAGCAGGCAAACGCGTGTGCAAAGCTGAGGTATCAAGGAACAGATCTAGAGCCCCATATCAGCTTGACTGAGGCACGGAGGTGGCGGGCAGTAAAAAAATCGGGGAAGATACCACCCACTCAAGAGTGTCCCTTGTGGCTCTGCGTTCCGTGTGTTCAACCACAAAAGTCTAGCAAAGACCAAGCTGGTACACGTACCGGCAGCTAGGAAAGGCCATGGGACTTGGATAAGTAAGTGTCACGACCTTTTTAACCATGGGCGTGGAACTGTTGTGGCCAGCCAAAGCGGATAGGAAGCCAGGGCGAGAGAGCTGGAGAGAAGAATGAGGGGGGACATTAATATGACGGGTCCAGAAAGAGGTATCGAAGTGGCCCCAAGAGCAGGGCAGGGCGCAACAAGCCAAAACACCCACGTCACGCTGCGAGAAAGCCCTAGGGAGTTTCTGCCGGTAAGGTCTATGGGCGGGCTGTAAAGCCGGTCTCTTGGGAGTAATGGGATATCCCCGAATCCTATGCACACCTTCAACTGCGATCTATCTAGTAGTGGTGTCGGAGTTTGGCATTGCCGAAGCGCCTTATATTGAGAACGCCATCGTATTGCTGTGGGAAGCCAGTAGACGGATATTAAATATGACAAACAAACACACGACCAAAAAAGAACCTTTTGCAACCGTTAGCAGAAGAGGCTTCACCGCGTCGCTTGATCTCTGTTCGTGTAGGCGTCTAATATGTGCAAGCTTGAATCCGGGTGCATTGGGGCGTGTGATGACGCAAGCAAAGTCGGAGCATACAGTGATGGTGTGCCTGTACATCTAGGAGATGCTGGATGTATTAGAGCTCAAGAGTACACGGTGGTCAATTCTTTGTTTAATCTTCATAGTTCTAGCAAGACTATAGGTTCGTCAAGGTCTGGCTGCTAACCTAATGAACATGTCTTCTTGAATCTAGGCTTCCGTCACTCCCTCAAGTGTGATGCCAGATATCTAGTGCAGATTGGATCATAAAGGACACTAGATGCGAAGAGTGTTTCAAGCCTAGAATGACGCAAGAGACCAGTGGCCTAACCCATAAGCCTCACAATAACCACCCATGATAGACGGCTGTGGGGGCTTCGTATGGGGATATCGTTCAGAAAAGGTGCAGCTGGTGCCTACAGCTCCATGCTTATTCTATTGTATATTGGATGGTGCCAAGATCCAGGGCTGCGGGTGGTGTGTTACACATAAGAGGAATGTCAATAGCAATATAAACGCTACCTGGGCCCCAAATTTGTGAAACGACAACGCTCGAGCTCGATGACAACGGGAAAGCAGTAAAACAAAACGAAAATAACATAGAAAAGACAAGATGGATCAGCGGGTGTTGAGTTCGTGTAGGGATGCAGTTCCCTGGGAGAACTAGGAGCTGTGTTAGAGGGCATAGTTCGCTATCCGAATTATCTTACTTAGCGGAAATAAAAGAAAATGGAGAAGGCGCGTCTGGACAGACTTGTAGGACTCTGCACTTTTCCATAGGGGACTTCTTGCGAGTATGGGGGCTGTTCCTGGTGTCATCGGCATTAGTGGGGACGGATCTCGCCTCCGGTGGCCTTGCAGTGGTGTCAGGCCGGGCTTGGCCGTTTGTCAATTGTCTTCATCAGAGATATCATGTCTTTGGACGCAATTGGCAGCTTCCACACGAAGGCTCGGCTTCACAGTTTCGAAGTTTTCCGGCATGACCCCTCACGTGTTTCTTCCTTGTCTTTGCCGCACCTTCAACATTGATTAGCCGCGGATAGATGGGCTATCATATGGCGGCATGACTCGAGGTCGCCATGTCCTGACTTCGCTGCCATGACTGTTCCTTAGCGTATGCAGAGACCTTCTGGAATGCCTAAAATCTTCGGCCGGGGGAGCTTCATGAGTTCCCTGGTGGTGTGGCTTTTGAGAGCCGCCTTGTGCGCTTGGTGAAGGTTTCCTCTTGGAGCCATGTCTTGGCTCTCTCCAGTGACATGGAGTATTCAACGACTTCCACTGCCGCGTTTCCGGCAAGAACGGCAGCTCTTTCGTTGCCTTCGATTCCGCTGTGTCCTGGGACCCAGATGCAGAGAATCTCGGGGAAGGGGTGCGTTTCTCTGAGGCTCGGTGCTAGTCCCCTGGAGCTGTCTATGTCATGCTCGGGCGTTTCCGTGCTCTTCGATGAGAGCTTGCACTTGCGCAACAGCGCTTCTTTCGTGACGGAAATAGGAAAGGCTGAATAGAGGGCAAGAAGATCGTGAGCGTGAGCGGAAGGGGGTATGGACACAGGAGAGTGGGCAGAGCAGAGTAAGTGGGCGAGAGGGAGCAGATGAGAGGGGGCGAATGATGAGGGAGACAAAAAGAGGACGGGTTCGGAAGGGAATATCCAGGTCTGAGGAGAGGTTTTAAGTGGCCTTCTTTCCAATGACTAGGATCTACTTAGAACTGCGTCAACTGCTTCACCAAAGAGGGAGAAATCAAACCAGCGACAGGGTTAAACCAAGAAGAGACACAGCCGAAGACTGCTGTGTGGCGAGGACATGTCTTATTTGGTACAGGAGCCCTAGATTGCACCACATAAGGAAAAGCCCAAATGAGCACCTAGAATACATCTGGCACAGCCGGCCCAAAGAGAAAATGGGAGGACCAGTCCCGAAGCATGTTCCCCAAAGACATGAAGCTCAGCAGAGAATGACTAGGCCAGATTAGACCTATTCCCTACCTGTATAAAAAGAACGAAACACAAGCTCCAATCGATAGAGGTATACAAAACCCCCTGAAAGGTGTAACACACCATGAGAAGGCCTGCAAAGATTGATGCGGTCCGAGAAAGACAGCACATCGATAACATTAGGCGGCCTCGGTACCCACCACGGGATACAGGACGACAATGTCACGGAAAACGGATGTGGAAAGGGTTTCGATAGTTATTTGACTAGAAACAGTCTGACCGGGCCCGACAAAGGCAGAGCGCCCGTATGAGAAAGGCACCAACGTGTCACTGCAAGCAACCCGCAAATAGCCTGAAAAGAGCTGAATTTGTAAGAAAAGAAAAGGCATGCAGGGGGGCGTTTGCAAAGATCAAGAAAGCCCTCATGGGCAAGACTATGGCAGATTTGAAGGAATTAAAAAGAAGCCTGCCGCGTAGTCAAACGGGCCAAATACAAGACAGACAGGCACCCTACTGCTGTAAAGGCCGAGCCGCCCGGGTATGGACTATACAGCAGGATCAGAAGCTGTAAAGGGAGTGGCATCCTCATGAGCCCGGCCCAGACCCAGAAGTAAGCGAATGGCCTCTATCCTTTCACCTTTTGGTCAAGCGAAAGCAGCCCTGCGTGTCTAGCTAATGATTAGCGCCTATTGAATCCTATATGGCATCCTGTTTAGCTTTTGCATGGCCTGCATTTGATAGCAAATGATTCCTCTAAGAGTCAACTGCCTTTTGCATTATGAGCTATGCTCTGTCGCTTTCTATTGCATGAGAGAGACTCCTCTCTCTGCGTTCTTATAATCGCTCTACCTCCATCGCTCTACATTCTTGGAAGGCCACGGAGACGAACTACATCGTTGTCCTAACCAGCGTTGAACTATATCTCCGTACCAGGGCTACTCCAGTCTTGTCTTGACAGCCAGCTTTCTCTGGTCCCTTGTTGCCAGCCCAATATGGACCCAGACAAACCAGCCTCTGAGCCACCAGAAGTCGTCCCACTCGGTATGCTGCCCTGATCTATATTTGTTAGTCCATTGCTAACTTTTGCAGGTGGTAATGGCACCTGTGGGTTGTCTGGCCTCTTGATTTTCGAATGTGTCCTGGAGGGTTTACGGGCATTTAAAAATGCTGTTGCGTTGCTAGTGTCAAGAGCGGTGTTCGGTGTGATTGGTGGTATAGTCGCCGCAGAGTACGGCTTTCGCCTACCTACCTGACTGAGGAATGACACTGATAGTCTTGCCCCAGGATACATAAGGCTCCGGCAGCTGATGATTCGCCTCGCCAGAGACCTAGAGCAGATAGTTCTGATAGCGAGCCTACCGACAGCATAACTTCCCTCCTCGAGCACGTTGTAGCCATGAACAAACAGACTCGAGCAGCCGATGACCGCTTACGTCTCGGATTCCAACATGCTCTTGCAACAGCCTACCTTGACGACAATCAAGTTGGCAAGGCAATCCCCATATTCGAGCATGTAATCGCGGTCAGAGGCAAGTATTGGAGCGCTGACTACCCCCAGCTTCTGAGATCCCAATACTTTCTTGCGCAGGCATATTATGCCAATGGCCAGATTGAAGTTGCAACTCGTCTACTTGAAAGCGTAGTCGAGATACAGAGGGCCTCGATGAAGGAGAACCACCACTATCGAATAGATTCAGAACGGCTTCTCCAGAGATGGGCCTCAAAAAGCCCCGTATTACAGCCTGCGTATGCTGACGATGCTTAGGCCCGCCCCCTATGATTTGGCTCCCTCATGGGTCGTCGACTTCACTAAAAGAAAGCCGGGGTGACTCGTTGGGTGTTCGCAGAGAAGCAGAATCTAGGCGCTTTCGATTGCTGTTTGTTACAATGGGTATCTCATAGAGGAACTATGGGGCGGGGGCGGGGGCGAGGGCGAGGGCGAGGGCGGGGGCGGGTAGTGCCAAAGTAGACCATGGAAGGGCTAACGACAATATGGGCAAGCAACACCGCTCGCTTGACACCTCATAACGCTGCGACCTACTATCTAAAACAATGTAAGCAAGACCAAAATATACGATAGCCACTCTCTAAGACACCAACAAGCGATTCGATGAGCTTCAACACCACATGCATGTTTATTGCCAAATTGGGCCACAAGCAGCGGTGCCCCCACCCCGCGAGTCTCGTGTTCTTACATCTGCGCGTTACATCAGACCACTCTTTGTTATATCCCAGCAGCATTAATGTCGATATCTATCGACGTTCAGTCAACTTTGATGGTTGCGTGTACTGGTTGCTAAGCCCCTGCGATAGCTATATCCCTGTCGCCTTACAGCTGTAGGTCCCATTGTCTTCCTTAATTAGCGCCAGGAAGTCCAGGTGGGGCTGGGCTTCTCCTCCTCCTGTCCATCCTGTCCATCCTTCGCATCATCAAGTCCTGTTTCTGGTTTAACCGCTTAGCCAACTGTCCCTCTACTTGAAAGCGTCTTACGTGGACGAGTTCTGCATACAAAAGAAAGGATACAGGCTGGGCCTGGAATGGTCCATCTGACGCTAATCACGCACTGGCTCTTCATACAATTAGTGAATGGCCTTGTTGCAAGCATGGCGCTAAAATCGTCACGTAGATGCAACCGTATCTATGTAAATGCCACTGTGGTGTGCTATCTGATGCCAAGCAATCTACCCGGCAGTCTCTCAAGTGTGGTTACTCAAGTACACCTTTGTTCACTTGCTCTCTTGCCACACTAGTAAACTGACACTTGTATTAAGATGCTAACTATCATACATCTCTTAAGAAACTAGACTGCCAACCGCATTCAACGTCTAGCTGTAGTCATGGACCCCTTTTCCGCAGCCGTAGTCTCGTGTTGTATTGTATTATTTTACGTTATTTCGCAGTAATACGACAGGCCGTCGTAGTCTCGTTTCCAGTGATTAGTACATAGCTTCGCTTAAGCGATTCCTCCTGGCGCCGGACGCCCATGTATGATACTCGACGGCTATGCTAAGCCGATCCCTGGCATCCGCAAGGTCCAGCGGGCGATATACAGCCTTTGGGCTTACTGTCTCTCCCTCGAATTAGTATAAAGGTCGACTTCTGGGAGCCCAATTCTGGGCTTTTCCTGCTTCTTTCAAACTCTCATTCATATCCTGCGAAGCGAACAGCACGACTGACTACCTTGTTCTATACTCCCGTGTTTCTTTCACTCATAGAGAGCTCTCTTCTTCGCCTTGTCTCTTTCAACCCAGGCCCTTCATTCATACTTCTCTGCGTGGTTCTATCAACTATCAACTTGACCAAAATGGACCCACCAACAGTCGCTACTCAGCCATGCAAGATCCTCTCCCTCGGTATGCTTCTTTTGCCTTGACTATATATCTAGTTTCTAACTATGGTTGATAGATGGTGGCGGTATACGTGGGCTATCTAGCCTCTTCATTCTAGAGGAGATCATGGAGTCTATCAAGGACACCGAAAAACTCCCTGAAATACCCAAGCCATGTGAGAGATTTGATCTAATTGGTGGTACAGGCACAGGAGGGTAGGTTCGCACTGATGATACCATTGTATTTCCGGTCCCTTTCTGACACGATGCTACAGAATCATTGCCATAATGCTTGGTCGACTAGAAATGACAGTCGATCAGTGTATTCGGACATACAAGAAACTGGCCGAAACAGCTTTTACTCCTAAACGACTTAAGTTGATCTTAGGCTCCTTAGGTACTCTTTCTGCCTCCAACTTGGAAGATGCCATGAAACGCATAATTCGAGAGCACTGCATTGAGCCCAAGTGCGTAGAAACTCGGAGAATGGGCACACCTACAGTAGACACCTGTCCGCACGAAGATATCCCCTTTTACAACCAATCATGCGCCAAAACGTGAGTCTTAGCCTGTACACTATCTGCCATAGATCTACCATCTAACCGCCCCATTCTAGTGCTGTATTGGCTATGACCAAGCATAATATCCAGACATCGCCAACTCTGCTTACTACGTACGAGACATCCCCTGGTCTCTCTGGGTCCAAGATCTGGGAGGTAGCTAGAGCGACATCTGCAGCGGCAATCCTCTTCAAGCCAATCAAGATGGGCCGTGACAAGATTGAGTTCATCGACGCCAGCTTTGGTCACAACAACCCGTGTGAGAGTGTCATCGAAGAGGCCGAAAAGCAATTTCCTGGCCGACGAATGATAGTCCTAAGCATTGGCACAGGGCTCGGTGATGTCATCAGTATTGGCAATACCAAAGATTCAGTCCTCAAGGCATTCAAGGAAATGGCAATTACATCCAAAACTACTTCATTGCGCCTCCAAGCCAAGTATAGCGAGATGACAGGATACTACAGGTTCAATGTCGAGGATGGCCTGAAGGATATCACGCTTTTGGATTGGAAACAAGCAAGCCAAGTTTCATCGCACACTCTCAACTACCTCAACGAAAACGAAGCTTCTCTCATAAAGTGTGTCAAGGCCATGACCGAGGGTGGCGTTGCCGAGTCTCCGGCTCTAGAAGCCACCCATCACTCTTCCGCAAAATCCATGCAGCCAGGCAGTAAGTTCAATAACAAATGCTTCCAATACAGCCATGTAGCTAACATCTCGCCTTGCAGGTTGTCTATCTGTCCATTACATTCCCTTCCACAAAAATCGCTTTTTTGTTGGGCGGGAAGACACTCTCTCCGTGTTGAGCGACAAACTTCTCAACCAAACTGGCTTCCAAGAAGTCGCGCTTATAGGCCTCGGCGGCATGGGTAAGACCCAGGTGGCCTTGAAGTTTGCATACGAGGTCAAGAGAAACCAGCCTGACTATTCTGTCTTCTGGCTTACTGTGGCCAACATGGATATCTTTCACGATGGCTGTAAAAAGCTTGCTAAGAGGCTGGAACTTGAGGACATTGGCACAAACGACCCGAAAATGCTTGTGAAGCACTACTTGGAGTCAGAGAAGTCCGGTAAATGGTTGCTTATCCTCGATAACCTTGATGACATCGACCTCGTCAACGCCACCAAAGCAGAAGACAGAATTGTTCATTTTCTCCCGCATAACGATATGGGACGAATTCTTTTCACCACGAGGTCCCGTCCAATTGCCAAGTTAGTCATCAAAGCCAAGACAAGCCTCCTGGATGTTAAAGAAATGTCCTCCAAAGATTTGACTTCCATCTTCCACCGAGCCGTAGAAGACCCGGGCGAGATGGACGACGAAACCTTGGTCAACAACCTCCTGGAACAACTATGCTACATCCCTCTGGCAGTTTCTCAGGCAGCAGACTATATATACCTGAACAAAATATCTGTCGAGGAGTATCTCAACCTTATCAGGAGTACTGAAAAGACGAAGATTCATCTACTCAAGAGTATCCACACTGACGAAACTCATCACCACTACTACCAGGGGGCCGTGGCCACTACCTGGTTCATTACATTTCAGGAAGTTCAGAAAGTCTCCAAACCTGCAGCCATGCTGCTTGAGTTCATTTCAGATATGAGCCCGAAGTCGATTCCCCAATCGAGTTTTCCAGAGCTTGAAGAACCAGAAGAAATAATCGAAGCCATTGGAATCCTGCTGGGATATGGCTTTCTTCGCAGGCAAAAGACTCCAGGGCTGTTTGATATGCACAGTCTGGTGCACCTCGCCACGCGGTCATGGTATAAGAAGAGTCTAAAGACCAAGGTCTTCTAAAGGCTGGGGGTGGGCATCTATCAGTTTAGCTTCGTACTCTTTCCTTTCAGTTTCAGTTTCTTTGGTTCTTTTTTGCTTATATACAGTCCCTGTTTCAATGTTGTCCCATTTACGCTTACAAAGAGCGCCATTCAAAAGGGAGAGCCCCTATTACTATGTTATGTCTCCCGAACGATACGATTTCAGTAGAGAATCCAGTTGCAGTTCAGTAGATGCCCAAAAGACCTGGGCGTGTCGCTCCATGCCTAGGCTATGGATAAACGAAGCATCGCGCTATCGCAGGCCTGGTAATCAACGTATTGAACAAAGGCCTGTCCAGTTTCTAATCCCTTCCAGCCCTTTGCCACGTATCGCCTATATGAAATAATGAATGTCGACGCACTCCTACACAATACTCCCGTAGATCGACCCTCTTGTACCCAAGGCGCGTTAGTGTCATCACAGGATACGATCTATAGGATCTTCACCCTAAGCAATTGACATTCTCTGATAAAAGGTTGTAACATGTTTCACCCTGCTAGATACACCATGAGCCACTTCTTAGATAGAACTCCCAGTTCTTGTATAATTCGATCCATCTTCAAGATTTGCGTTAAACACAGCCGAGGCTAGCCAAGCTGCCCCATCTTCAAGGCTCAATTCCCATTGCCTTGAACTGCGATGCCATGAAGTGCCGATATGTCTTGCCCCGTCCAGCTTGCAGCAGCTCCTTCACCTCGTCATCGCTCAACTCAAAACTCGGCACCTCCGTAATCATAGCCTTAAGCCGCTCCTCACTCCCGCTGGTCGACACAGCCACGTATCCCTGGTCAATCGCCCAGCGTAGCAAGACCGACGTGTCCGAGACTGCGTGCTTGCGTGCCAGGCGCTGCACAACTGGATCGACTGGCCCGGGTGCTGCCCGGGACAACGGTGTCACAGGCCCATAGGCTTCAATGCCGATGCCCTTCTGCTTCATGAAAGCACGGAGCTCGTCCTGTGGCAGATAAGGGTGCAGTTCAATCTGATTGATGGAAGGAACAATCGTTGCCACATCCAGTACGGCCTGCAGTTGCAAAATACCAAAGTTGGAGACTCCGATGGACCTGGCTAGGCCACGTTTGGCAACAGACTCCATGCCCTTCCAAGCATCGCGCAGCTGCTCAATTGTGGCACCAAAGGGGTTGTGAATCAAGTAGAGATCCACGTAGTCAGTTTTCAGCAGCTTGAGTGACTGTTCAAGGCTGTTCTCAATGTTCCCATATTCCTTGGCCTTTGTAGTGATGAACAGCTCGGACCGCGGTATCCCCGACTGAGCGACGGCAGAGCCAATTTCTGCTTCGTTATTGTACACTGCAGACATGTTGGTGTTAGCTACCAATCAGCCAGACGTGCAAAATGCCTCAACCCTGCCCAAACACCTACCCTGAGCGCCGTCCAGGTGGCGGTAGCCAAGCTTCAACGCCAGCTTGACGCCATCCACCGTCTTCTGATCTAGCTCACTGGCAGTGGTCTTGAACCAGTGGGTTCCCAGTCCATAAGCCAGCTAGAATCCCTGTTGTCAGTTGTCGTGCTGGTTATGCTTGTGGAACTTGAAAGATGTCTTACCGCTGGAACCTTGTGGCCTGACGACAACGTAACAGTTGGCAAAGACATTGTGGCTATGCGTAGATGAATGGAGTGGAATCAGATAACCAACTGAAGAGACGACAGAAAGTATCGAAAATGATGGACAAGAAAAGCAAGCCACGTTCTCGCCTACCCTGAGGTGAGGCCAGCGGGAGCTCTTATCAGCTCAGCTCGATTACCCAACGAATGAGCACTAGTCTCTGTCCATCAGCAATTAGTAGCTGGTCGCCACATGGCCAACCTTCGGGGGCGGGGCCGGACAAAAAGGGACGGCTACTTACATTGCCGCTTACTGCGAGTAGGGCCATGTACATAATACGGGCACGGAAGATAAGAAAACAGCCATTGGAGCAGCACAGCCAGCCATGTTCACCTTTCCAGGAAGCCACAAGCATACCAGAGTTTCTCTGGCAGCGTGATGGCATGCCGCAGTTTTACGTTAGGCCGTAGCGACATTTTGGTGGTGCCTTTGCTTTGCGAGATTCCTAGCGCTCATGCTGTTGGTGGTATAGGCCGAGCCGAGCTTATTGCTGACTAGGAATGATATCGCGGTAAGTGCGGTCGGCCATTGATCGTATTACAGTTAGGCCTCAGCCCGATGTCACATCGGGGTAAAGGCATCTAGCATGTCTCAATCAGTCAATCACAAACGCTCGGAAATATTAAAATGCAACGCTTTGCCCGCAAGGTGTGCCCCGTTCATGTCGTGGTGGGCTTCCCGTGGCCTCCTCGCCAACATCATCCGACCATTCGACACGCCACTTAGGGTTTGGAGACATGCAACCCTACTGACATAGATAGCGACCTCCCCATTTGTGACGCATAAAGAAATGCTGACGACGAATCAACTCAGCCCATCCGTCTATCTACAGTCTGACCACCGCTCAGTGTTGGCCAAGGTTTCTGTGCCCACGCAAGGCACGTACACTCAGTGCATGGCCTCTGGTACTTGATGCCTGCGACGAGGCTCACATACGGCAGGATTGGTTGTTCAGCCCGGGCACTTCGGAAGCCACGCTGTGGTAAATTCCGTCCCTGCGTTAGGCCAGGCTCCCTTTTGTTCCGGACCTCTAACTCCATTGCCATCGCTTTCCCTTGCCAACCCCCCTTCTCCTCTACGCATGGCCGTCTCGCAGCATACAGATGTGCAGTGCTTGCTTCTAAATTGCCCATGGTCTAGGCCCCTCCCCCCTCCCCTCCCCT